>PVJI01010777.1:0-58936 GCA_004026765.1 Micronycteris hirsuta | reverse complement strand
TATTTAATGGCATTTAGTAAAACCCTCTTCTTTTTACCATTATCAATGAGGTAGTTAGAATTTTTTAAAATTAACTTGTAGTTGAACTTATCTCAATAATTTTGTAAGAAATGTGTATGTCAGAGGTTTGAAGGATTATTTTTAATGTTATGCCCTAAGGGGACTGGAATATGAAAATTATTAAAAGGTAAATTTATAATCTACCATACATTGTGCAAGAATACACAAATCAGATTATTATTATTAACAATATCAGATAATTATAATATGACAATTATTTCTGTAATGCTTTTGCTTTACAAGAAGTACTTTAAATATATTTGAACTACTCAATAACTTTCTGGGGTAGATATTTTTCATCTCCATTTTACAAATAAATAAATTTGAGTTAGAGTTGTTAAGTCACACTTTTTACTTAGTATGAGCAGAAATTTCTGACAATCAACTTTATGAATGGAGTGACTGCCTGGTAGCAGGTCCTCAGCTCCGGTAAAGTTGAGACACCTGATGTCTGCCTGCCAGAGGCGTCCTGCTGTGGTAAGTGGCTCTGGGAGGCATGACTTTGGGCCAGATGTGTTTTTTGTTTTCAAGGATTAGAGAATCAGGGGATAGGAAACTTGGTAAGGATCTGGGGCTAATTTATTCCACCCTCTTTATTTTATGAGTGAGAACCTGAGGGTCAGCAAGGTCAACATGTCCATGTTGATGGAAGCTGTGGAAACTAAATGTAGGTCAGTAGTTTCTAAATTACAGTGACTGATTCTGAGAATCTTGAGGAGGGGAGAAAAGGGGGCAGAAAGAAATCAGTGGAGCATATATGGTTGGCATAATGTCCCAAAACATGATATTTTTTATAATATTGTATGTTTTAAACCGCCAAGTTGGTCATAACCTCTTGTATCAGCAGCAGAAAACCGACACACAATGTAAAAAGAGAGAACATATGCATGGAAAGTTATGTACCCATAATCAGCCATCCTTCCAGCTGGAGTAAACGTGAGGGCCTACCGAGAGGGATAGTGCATGTGCTCGTGTCTCTGCCTTTAGCTGGTTGCAGAACCTCTAGTTTCTCTGAAAAACCCTTTCCTCAACTGTCCCTGGGAGTCCTCAAGGCAGTGGAATACCTCATAGATTTTCGCCCACCCAAATCCCAGCTCTTACATAGAGTTCATCATTTCCTACTCTGCTGCTGTCTACTGTTCTCTCAGTGCCTTAGAAGCCCCGTTTAGGCACCGGCCATTGCTGCTGACTCCACTTGCAGCTTCCATCAAGGTTGCTGTTTCCCGGTGCCACGAAACCTTGCAGGTAGGCCCAGCATCCTTCGGAACACCTGCTGCCCACCTGTGGTGAAGCTGAGCTGTGTTTTCAGATAAAGTTGGAAGAATCCTCTGCCTCGTATTTGTGGTAAATTCCTTTGGAATAGTTCCAAAGCAATGCTACCCAAGGTTTAATGTAGGGTTTTTTGTTTCTTTGTTTGTGTTTGGCTTACTGGGTTTTTGTGTGTGAATAACTCTACCAGTTGTACTTACAGTCTTGTTTCCCTAGGACTCAGTTATAGATCACGAGGCCTTGGCCAAAGGACTTTCAGAGACAGACACAATGCTGAATACCAAGCTATCCTTGTTATTGGGAAAGCCTCCAAGCTCTGACTTTTTTTTTTCTTTATGATGAATGATTTCCAAGGGATTTCTCCATGCCTCATATAAATAGATCTTAGGACTATTCATTCACTCCACCAGACTTCAATCTGGGATCCCTTACAAATGCAGAATTGTATAAGAGAAATTAAATAACACCCAAGTGGATGGCTGTTACAGGAGTTTAGAGGAAAGCAGGATCTAGTAAAGGTTCCCATGGAGGAAACTAGAATGAAGGGATCCCCAGTGTATATTTCAGTGTGACTTCCTGCTGTTCACTACTTAACATGAGCAGAGCAGAGAATCAGCACTCTTAAATGCTTATTGAATTAGTACCAAAGCAGAAATAACCATCTGACAGGGATGGTGGGACTGAAGTGTGGCTGAAAATTAGTCAGAGGGCCAGAAATATGGACAGAGCTAATAGTTGAAATTATAAGGGAATGAGCACTTGGGGAGAAAAGAAAAATGTCAGATTTCTAACCACCTTATTCGTGAGTGTAATGAGTAGGCCCTCCTGTTTACCTCTGCTGTTCAACTAGCACTCTATTTAGCATGTACTTAGTTGTTTCTGTATCTTGCTATTTCCAGGGTTTTCTCTATCAGAAATTATAAAGTCCTTAGGTCCTAGAGGTTATAGCTTATAATGGCTCCTTAACAATAGCAAGATTTTTGAGCAGAGTTCCGTGTGTCAGAATGGGCATCTAGCAATAAGCTAGGGTACTGTCGGATACAAAAATGACTAAGCCATACCTCTGCCCTCAAGGTAAGGGTGCTTGGAGGAGTAGAGTGGGGGATTACATAGAACAGTGTCAACCAGTTCATTTGGCTTTTATTAATCAACTATAACATAGAGGATGGGAAGAGCAATTGACTGATGAGATGTCATCATTTTAAAAAATTGAGGGAAGCCCTGACCAGTGTGGCTCCATTGGTCGGACATTGTCCCACAAAGCACAAGGTCACTGGTTCGATTCCCAGGCAGGGGACATGCCTGGGTTGGCAGGTCAGAGCACCTATGAGAGACAACTGACCAATGTTTCTTTTACATGGACGTTTCTCTCCCTGTTTTTCTCCCTCTCATCCACTCTCTCTAAAAGTAAAAACAAACAAAAAAAAACTTAAAAAACATAAAAAATGTAAAATTTATATAAGAGAAAGTTAAGCATTAACCCTTTAAAAATATACAGTTCAGCAACATTTAGTAGTTTTTATTTGATTTAAAAATAGTGCTGAAGGAAATAAAAATTTTAATAGAGAAGACTGGAGAACTCTAGTACCTGAGTCTCCAAATACTCCACATTACAATGCCCACTAATGCCTTCTGTTCTAATGGATGCCCCTTCTTGCCTGCTATGCTATCAATGCTGAACGAACTGGTCACCCATTGGAGTTATTGACGACCTATGTATTTCTTTAATAGATGTTTTAGATGTTAATATCTAATTTGGAATTCCTTCTTTTTTTTTTTTTAGTGTTTCCTACGATTGTAAATTCCACATGGGCAGGTAAGATAACTCCCGTGTTCAATTCTGTGTTCTAGAGGAGAGCCCAGCGTGTATTTAGAAAGCATATGCTAATGATTGGTTACCTCGTTCTGGGATTTAAAAAAAGGTATTATTTATTTATTTTTACAAAGGGCAAAGGAGGGAGAGAAACACCCATCAGTTGCCTCTTGCATGCACCCCAACCGGGGGCCTGGCCCACAACCCAGGAATCCAACCAGTGACCTATCGTTTTGCGGGATGACGCCTAACCAGCTGAGCCACGCTGGTCAGGGCCCTAGTTCTGGGGTTTTTATTTCCACTTATTCCTTATCAGTTTCCTTATGTCATAGCCGTGGTCAAACTACCTGGTACACCCAGCAAAAACTCGGTGTTGTGATTGTCCCTGGGTGGGACTAATCAAGCTCAGTGTCAGAGCCTGACCGCTTTCAGCGCCGATGAAGGCTGCTGCGATGGGGTCGGACTTGAGGTGGCGCTGTTGCACTTTATCAGGACTGACTCCATTTTTCACCTGGACTGACGTTTCTTTTATACCCGATCATCTACCAATCAATCCCCAGGGAAGGGAATAAGTAAGTAGAGGAGCAACAAGTCCAACTTTCACAGTTGCAGCCGAGGTTTCCGGCTGGCTAGTGTGCGGTGAGCCCCGGAAACCTCAGTGCCCACAGACTTCTCTTGTGGGGAAGCCTGCTCAAACTCCATCCTTTGCAGGCAGCCACGCCCCACAGGAGGGACTGAAAAGCATTTCCTTGAGGCTGGCACACCTTGCCCTACCCAAACCGGTCATTTCTTTTTCTTTCTTTCTAGCTGGGCCAGTTCCATCTGAAACCAGAGTGACCGGAAGAGGGACGCGGTGGTGAATGGAGGTTTGGGGGTACAAGGTTGGCTGAAGGGGGAAGGGGTGATGCAGCTAAGGGTGGACTTCGGCCTTAGGGAAGCAAAAGAGGGAGGAGGCGGAGAGTGGGGTGGTTGTGAGCAGCTGTTTGCATTTCGTCTGAACAAACAATAATCCCCAGGTGAACGAATCTGTACTTCTTTGTAACAAGCATCTTGTGGGTTTTGCCTTCCATGTTTTTATAACAAGAGTCTACGCTTGCCTCAGCAATTTTGGCAAAGAGCAGCAGCAACAGGAAAGCCCAGTGATGTGGGGCCTCTGTTCCTGGAGAGGGAGCAGTGGGCTGAAGGAAGGCAGAAACCAGCGGGGTGCAGGAATTACTTCTCATAGGACTATGGCATCTTCAGAAGTGTGGCCTTGGGCTCACTGCTCTCAGCTTCAGCTTTCTCATCTGTAGAGTCGTGATTTTTAAGTGAGATGCCTAAAAACTGGACAGTGATACGCTCTTCCTTGTTGACTGAATTTCTGTTTTCTCTTAATCTGTCTTTTCTGTCTCTTTCCTTTTCTCATGCTCAGTCCCTCAACCTCAGCTCCATTTTGTCACTTTCTTTCCCTGTCATTTCTGTGATTGTGGCCGCCTTCGCTTACGAATCTTTTCCCCATCATAGTTTCTCCTACATTTCATGCCAAGCTTTCTTCCCACTACTTGGGGAGTGCCATCAGTTGTTGCAGAAACATAGGCTGCTATTCTGTGTAGCACACCCACCCTGAACTGCAGCTGGAAACAGGGCTTTGGGCGTTCAGTCTCGTTTCCCCGCCTTTGTGCCCCAGACTCTCCACTCCCAGCCAGTGAGGGGCCATCCACGTCTTTCAGTGCGGCCTGACAAAGTATTTGCTTCATTGAGAACCATATACTCTGTTCAGGGCCTTCATCCCTGCATTGGTGTGCTAGGGCCGTCAGACAAAGTACTGCAAACTGAGTGGCTTAGACAATAGAAATGTATTGCCTCACTGTTCTAGAGGCCGGAAGTCCCAGGTCAAAGTTTTGACAGGGTCCTGAGGGAAGGATCTGCCCCTGGCTGCTTTCTTTGGTTTGTAGATAGCTCTCTTTGTGTTCAAATGGTATGTGCCGATCTTCCAACTTCCCCCCCTTTGTAAGGACACCAGTCCTATTGGATTAAGGCCTACCCTCAGGACCTGGTTACTTCCATTATCTTTGTTATCTTCCAATTCCTGAATAAGGTCGCTTTCTGGAGTACTGGAAGCTAGGACTTTCAACACACGAATTTGGGGGCAGCACACTTCAACCATAGCAGGGACTAGCTCTCAAGTTATGCATTCGCTCAAAGTTGGTTGAACACCACATCTATTTCAGTTTTCTTCTGCAGACGCTGGTTTTTCCCACCTCTGCCAACCCCTCCCAAGCAGGTGCTCCAAACTTCTACAGGGAGCTACATGATTCCGCAGCTCTGTTTTGTTTGAACCCAAGTATGTTATTTTCCTATTGTTGCATTAACAAATTACTGCAAACTTGGTGGCTTCAAACAACACAGATTTTTATCTTAAAGTTCGGAGGTTAGAAGTCTGAAATGGGTAGGCAGCTTCCTTCTGGAGGCCATAGGGGAGAATCCCTTTCTTTGCCTTTTCCCGCTTCCAGAGAACGCTTGCATTCCCCTGGTTCATGACTCCCTCCATCTTCCAGCCGTCTCTCTCCCACCCAGGTGCTGACACCAACGCTCCTGCCTTCTTCCACATTTCAGGCTCCTCGTGGTGATGTCAGACTCAATGAATAGTCCAGGATAACCTTCCTATTTTAAGGTCAGTTCATTAATCTGTCTGCAATCTTAATTCCTTGGTCCTATTTTAACACTATTAAAGTCTAACATATTCATAGTTTTGGAGATTTTGAACATAGACATCTTTTGCGAGGGGCATTATCTGCCTGCCACACTGCGCTTTCAATGTCTGGGTTTTATTTTATTGGTTTATTGTTCTGTTTTCATTCTGAGGGAATCAATGTTTTGCTTGCTATGTGTAGTAAAAACTTTATATTCCTTTTATAGAGAAAAACAGCATCCTGCCTAGTGATAGAACTAAAAATGTTTCCCCATAGAGCAGAAAACTGGGTACCTGCTACTTCCTAGGTAACATTTAAAACTTACTCCCCATTCCCACTTGTAGTTTTAGCATTACAGTTTAATCCTTCATACCTAATTAATTTTTATGTTATTTTTCTATAAAAATGTATTTCAGATCAATGCTGTTTTTTTCTGGGTGAATTTAGCTATTTATTTACTGAACAAGCATATGAATCTTGATGTGGACCAGACATTAGTCCCCCTAAGTGCTAAGGATACAGTACAAAGAAAAAATACAGTGATGAAGAAAGTAGCCTAAGTCCCCAACTCCTGGTTCTCCCGAAGGTGTCATGCTTTTTCTTCTATCTCACTCACTTCAGTTTTGCTTTCCTCACCAACCTAGCCTGAGTGGTCTCCGTTCCCCACCTGACTGCCAGCCATCTGACTTCAGATGTGGTTACTGCTCTGTGCCTACTTCTTGGCTCTGCTCATACAGGACCTAAAGAAGCTGACTGTGCTCTTAAGGAAATTGCTCTCTGGTTGGGAAGAAAGAGAAGCAAGCTAATTAAGTACTGAGTACATAGGCTGGGTTGTCAATGCTCTATACTAGCATATCATTTCTTGGACACAGTTTCTAACTGGGGAAACGGAAAGTAAACGCAGCTAGTTGCACAGGCACCAGGGTAGAGTAGAAAGAGTCCTGTCCTGAATCTGGGACCTGCAATCCGTTTAAAGCTCTGGCACTCTTTTCGTGAGCAAAGAACCGGCACAAACCTCAGTGTCCTTAGTTATTTTATATTTTTTTCTTTTAGAAAATGAAGGGTTGAGATAGACTTGGAAATTGGTGATGATAGACGGCCTGTCTGGACTGTGGGGACCAGGCTGAGGGCAGGGAACAGGAGGGGTTTCCAGGGGGGAGGGAGAGAGCTACACCATGGGAATGGGACCTGGGAGCCACTTGTGTGCTGAGCCACACCCCTCAGGGATGAGGCCAGAGGTTTGATTACTGAAGGCGTGGTGTGCAGCTGAGCCAGGTTGCACTCCCGTGGGTCTGTGAGGCTTCATTGCCCAGGTAACTCAGCACGAGCCTTGTGGGCACTCTGCCTCCTGTGCAGAGGTCCTATTCCTGGCTGCAGGTGCCCACCTCTCCTGCTAAGGCCACCACCAGCTTGAGAGGCTGTGCAGGGTTTCCAGGGTCCCTTTACTTAGGCTTTTGGTTTGGTTGCTCTCTGTGATACCTGACTGTTGGCAGCTCACTGAGTGCAGGGACTAGGGCGTGGCAGGGAAGGCGTGGAGTTGATGGAGTGCCAGGGGAGTCTTCCTGCCCCCAGCCAAGATGGCAGCAGTGGAAAGTTCTTAAATGAACATGTGCAAGCCTAGTAAGATAATTAGATAGAGGAGAAAGCCCTTCTACCCTTTTCTGGTGCTAGATTGGGGGTGAGACCAGGGGAAGGCAGGCACATGTGCCAGAGAAGTTGAAATGGTGGCAGGGGAGGTCCTGGAGCAAAGAGACCTGTCAGTCTAGCCTGGGGGAAGAGGGATTGGTTGGGAGGTGGGCCTACCTGACGTGTGCAAAAGTTTGGGAAGTTCATTCTGAGAAAGCACCTGGCCTATCCCACATCCAAAACAAATACAGTTCCAGGGGAACAATGAAATGCTCCCTTGCTTGTCTCCTGCTATTCAGGACCTGCACTGGCCTGACCTCTCCATGGGTCACATGACCTTAGCAGTCACATGGCTTCCAGGAGTCTCTCTTTCTCTCACTTGCACACCTGGTGAAACATTCACCCATGTGTTCGCACGCTTTTCCTTCTGGGAGCACATGATCTTGTGGGCCTGGCAGCCGCATGGCCATGGCTGCTCAGACTCTACACACAGCCTCCAGGAGGGAGCCCAAAGCTGGACAGCAGCTGGGGACCAGCGAAGCCACCTGGATGACTGCTTAGCAGCCACCTGCCATCTCCAAAGGATGGTACTTTAAAATGGAGCAGGGACTCTGGGCCCTGCCTTTTGTTTTCGTCTTTTTGAAAATAGCTGGGTTTTGCTGGGGTTTGCTGAGGAGGTAAGCTTTGAGACGGGGCATCCCTCATTCTCCCAGATCATTCAGAATCTGACAAAAACTTTCTGTTCTCATCAGCATCTGCCTCTTGAGTATGCCTTTTGCGTCAGTGGGCAGATAAAGCCCCTTTTCAGTTTGATAATGAAATCTTGGGATTCTTCCAGACTTAAGAAAAAAATGAGTATTTTATTTTTCAACTTCTCATAATATCTCTGAGTTTCCTAACTGGAATAGTAATGAAGAGGTAGGTTAGAGTTTAGTCACCTCTGGATATGGAAAGGAAAATGGGGATGGAGTGAAGTAGTTCCTATCCATCCCTTGACTTGAGCTTCCTTTTGTGAATTTATTCCTACCCTCTTAGCTGCTGTGGCCTTCTCCCCTGTTTCCCCCCGCTACAACTCCAGCGGAATCGGGCAATGCAGATTCCAGCTTTATCATGCTGTGAATACCACTTCCCAACGCTGAGTCTTTAGGAAACAGGCTACACTTCTATACTTCTGTGGACTAAATTGTTGGCAAGAATTATAAGTGAAAAGAAAACCCATTTTAATGTTTCCTTCTGCAGAAGTTAACATCTGATAGACTCAGCCACAGTAAACAGACCCATCTTTGTGTACCTAACAGCGGCTCTTAAAGTTGTCAGGTAACAAAATACATAGATGTATGGTGCTATTTCTGGAACGTTGATCTAAATTAAAATGACTGTACGCGCACACACACACACACACACACACACACATTATTGTAGCAGATGCTAAAGGTTAAGAAAAAAATATGTTTCAAATGGTACATTGTGGCCATAGGAAAATCTCAATAGTATACATGTAATACTCATATTTGAAGCCAGGTTGCTTTTGAAAGTTTCAAAATTCTCTGGTTTTGTCTTACAATCAGTTTTGAATGATTTAACCAGGTGCATTATATAATTGAGTAAACACGAAGTATCATGTCATGCAACTCGAGGATGTGTCATTCAGTTGTGTTCATACTCTGCTGTCAACTGAATGATGAAAACTCTTTGCCCAAGATGATAATTTGGAGTTTAGAGAAGATGATTCTAAGCACTTTTTTCCGGTAATAATCAGCTGTCAGGATCAATTGTTTGTTGGAGCCATGCCTAGTTTCTTTCATTAGAATCAACTTTTCCAAACTACCTGTGGGATCAGATGGGACTGGCTGCGCCCCAACGGTGACAGCGCCTGTTGGTCCTCGTCTCAGGGCTCAGTGGCGTCCTTCAGCCTGGGCCCACAGCTGGTGCCGCCGCGGGCCAGTTACAAGGGAGGTCTTGCTTATCTGAGTGGTACAAGTGACAGGCTTGGTTTGTTCAAGGAAGGAGGAGAGGGACTGAGGGAATGCTGAAAATCTACTTGACTGCCTTGTTTTCCATCAGATTTATAAGTGGATGCCACAAATCTAGTCAGTCTGGTCTGAACCTGCCCTGCTTCCTATGTCTGTGGTCTTTCCCTGTAGGTCTTATTGTCTGACCCCTTTAGGGTCCTTTGGGGCTGATATCTTAGTAAGGGTCAAAATGATTTCTGATGGAGGAAAAAGAAAGAAGCAGAGTAGTCACTAGAATATTCTTAGTGCTCTGCAATGCCAGCAATGAAAATATGACTGAAATGTATATATGTCTCTGGTCTTCAACCTTGGTCATATACAGGGTAGATTTCTAGAGGCTAGTCCAGACACAATTACAGCCCAAAGGTCTGGCAGGCAGAATAAACTATTAAAGTATATGCACATTAGAATTTCAAGGACTATTGTCTTTCTCCTTATCCTCATCCCTACAAAACTTTAACTGAATAAAAAGAGATCGAATACCCAGTCTGTCTTCCTGAGTGATGGAAAAGGGTAGTGAAGAGCACCAGACGGGTATTTAAGGCACACAGTACTAGTCCCAGTTCGAGTACTAATTAGCTGCTGGAAGACACCTAAGTTCTGTGACTCAGTTTCCTCATCAGTAAGTCATGCATGTTAGGTTTTTTTGGTTGCTTTCAAAGGACTCTCTGTCTGTCCAGAGAATTCCATGGTATTTGTGGAGCACACATTGCGTTTCATAGTGTCTTTGTCAGGCAGAATAACAAGTGGAAGCCAGGGTTGCTGTGTTTACTGCTTCTTTAGCAGGGAGATTTGACTGCAGTGGCACAGAGGATGCAGCTACTTCGTTTACAGTGTGGGAAGAGAATGTTTTTTTGATACTGAGAACAGAACTTGCTATCTCTGCATCCCTTCTTAAAGCCCAAGCAGCTTTCATAACACCAAGTGACTTTGATTTCACTCCCTGTCTTTCTTGTCCTCACCTTTGTTCCACTCTTAGGATGGTCTAATAATGGACTCATAATCGGGAGGTCCCACATCTTCTTAGATCTCTGATCTGTTTTCTGACTTTGGGCAAGTCACCTTTTTACTTAGATCTTAGTTTCCATATGTAATATGAGGTTGTTAAAACAGCTGTGGATTATTCTCAAGTGGCTTTCTATTATAAAATTTAAGATAACTAAAGAATTCAATTTTGCAAGATTGGAAAATAAAGAAATATAGATAAACCAAATGTGATTTTATAACTATCTATAAATCATCTCCCCTTCACCACCACCATATTTACCTTACTGAGTCTATTCTTCTTGGACTGATATTAAAATTAATTATTTTTAATTCACTGAGTTAACATGGACTGAGAAACAGAGGCAAGCTGACTTTAAGATAAAGTGTGAGCTTAGGTTATCTGCAAACTGATCAGCAATAAAGATTTGATAGTATCAGCAAGGCTGTGAGTTTTTAGATATTCAGAAAGTATGTGAGATAAATCACTCATAAAAAGAAGTTCAGTGAACCCTGAATAGAACCTCAGTGCTGAAGGAAATCTCCATATCTTCATACCTGAGTTATGGGGTTCAAAAGTGGTATTGGGAGCTGGACCTTTATGGCTTTTATTTACACCTAAATCAAACATACTTTGGGTGCCCAGGGAGTAGTGATCTCTGAAAATATGTAGGTTAGGTATGTAGAAGAAATTATGTTGATAAAAATTTTGAGATGTGATGCTTTAGATAGTCTTTCTAGTTCCACCAATTCATGGTAACCTGAGAAGTTTAGACCAGTTCAGGACTGTCAGAGAAAATGGACTCGGTTCTGATCCTCAGAGCTGCAGAATGTGGTGCTTTGGGTACTTAACCAGATATGAGAAGGATCAGTGTGAACTTGTATTATGTCATGGCACTAGATACAGATCACACGTCTGGCCAGCCTTAGGGGGCATGTATTACCCAACCTGTTCCAGAACTGATTTCCTTAGAGACAGAACAGTCTGTGATATCACCAAATCATATACAAATTTTTGTTTAACTTTTAGAGGCAATGGAATTATAAATATTATCATCAAAAACAAATGAAACCTGTACATTGAAAACAACAAATTATCATTGAAAGAAATTTAAAGAAAATTTATCATATTTTGCTGTGTATAATGGGCACTCAAATTTTTGGCCCAAACTTTCAGGAAAAAAGTCTTTTGTTTTAATTCAATTATTTATTTATATATATTTAGATAACTTGGGTTTTTTTGTATTAGAAAGGAATTTTAGCATTTATTTTGAAACATACTATGGTACAAGAAATTTTTTGTAACAAACAATTACAAAACACAAGAACAGATACAAGGTATTTCAGGTACCACCCATGTATATTGCTCATCCTTATTTTTCTGTCAAAAATTTGGGCAAAAAGTGCACATTACACATGGTGAATATGGTAAATAAATAGAAAGACATCCTGTGTTCTTATGTAGGAAAACAATATTCTTTTTTTTTTAAAGATTTTATTTTTTAATTTATTTTTAGAGAAAGGAGAAGGGAGAGAGACAGAGAGGGAGAGAAACAGCAATGTATGGTTGCCTCTCACATGGCCCTCACGGGGACCTGGCCTGCAACCTAGGCATGTGCCCTGACTGGGAATTGAACCAGGACCCCTTGGTTCCCAGCCCGCGCTCGATCCACTGAGCTACACCAGCCAGGGCGGAAAACAACATTCTTAAGATGGCACTACTCCCCAAATTGATCTCTACATATAATCTCTACCAAAATACAAATGACTTTTTCCCCCCAGAAATCATCAAGTGGATTCTAAAATTCATATAGGAACACAAGGGACTGAGAATATCCAAGACAGTCTTCAGAAGGAGGGCAAACTTGAAGGCTCAGACTGAATGATTTTAAAACTGACTACAGAGCCATATAGTAGTTAAGACTGTGCTGTTGGCATAAGGATACACATACAGAACAATGGAATGGAATTGAGAGTCCGGAAATAAGTGCATCTGCATATGGCTTTTTGGTTTTTGACAAGGCTCCGAAATAACTCATTAGGGGAAGAATCTTTTTAACAAATGGTGCTGGAACAAGTGGATATCCACATGCAAAACCGTGATAGTGAGCTCCTACCTCACACCATACATAGAAATTAACTCAAAATGGATCAAAGACCTAAATATAAGAAGTAAAACTATAAAATTCTTTGTAAAAACCACAGGCGTAATTCTTTTATTTGGGTTAATCAAGTTTCTTAGCTAGGACACCAGAAGCACAAGCAACCAAAAAAAAAAAAGATAAATTGGACTTCATCAAAATTAGAAATTATTGTGTTTCAAATAATACTATCAAAAGTGGAAAAAAAGCAGATAAAATGGGAGGAAATATTGGAAATCATATATCAGATTTTGTATTCAGAATATATAAAAGACTCAATTCAACAATGATAGACAAATATTCCAGTTAAAAAATTGGGTAAATGATTTGAATATACAGTTCTCCTAAGAAGATGTATAAATGGCCAATGAGCTTATAAAAAGATGCTCAATATTATTAATCATCAGGGAAATGTAAATGAAAATCACAATGAGATATCCATTTCACATCGGTTAAGGAAGCTACTATAAAAAAAAGTGTTAGCAAAAATCAGTAGAAAATGTGGTGAAATTGGACCCTTATAAATTGCTGTTGAGAATGTAAAATTTTAGTCACTTTGGAAGATGGTTGGCAGTTCCTCAAAATTTAAACAGAATTTCCATATGACCTATCAAAAGAAAAAAAAATCCACAAAAAATTGTATGTAAATGTTCCTACACACATTATTCATAATAGTGAAAAAGTGGAAGCTATTTCAATGTCCATTAGCTGATAAATGAATAAATAAAAAGTGGCATATCCATACAATGGAATACCATTCAGCCACAAAAACGAATGAAGTACTGATTTTTGTTACAACATGGATGTGATGGTAAATTTTATGTGTCAAATTGGCTGGGCTCTGTTAACTGCTAAAACACTATTTCTGGGTGTATCTGTGAGGATGCTTCTGGAAAAGATTAGCATTTGAATCAGTAGACTGAGTCAAGAAGTTCTGCCTTCACCGGTGCGAGTAGGCATCATCCAATCTATTGAAGGCCCAGATAGAACAAAAAGGCGACCTGTGACATCCATCTTTTCCTGCCGTCTAACACAGGAGCTCCTGGTTCTCAGGCCTTTGGGCTTCAGGACTTAAACAGTGGCCCTGGTTCTTAGGCCCTCCACCCCACGCTGAATTATACCACCTGTTTTCTTGGTTTTCCAGGTGGCAGGTGGCAGGTATGGGACATCTTTGCCTTCAGAACCTCATGAGACAATTCCTATAATAAATCTCATTATACATGTTTACATATCCTATTGGTTCTGTTTCTCTAGAAAGTGCTAAGATGGTGAATGAATCTTAAAACATGTGAGGGTGAAATTAGCCAGATATAAAAGGCCACAAATCATATGATTCAATTTATATGAAATGTCAAAAATAAGCAAATACATAAAGACAGAAAACAGGTCAGTGATTGCCAGGAGTGGGGCGGGCACTGGGAAATGATTGTTTTTGGAACCAGCTTCTTTGGGGGGTGAGGAAGTATTCTAAAATTAAGTAGCAGTGATGGTTGCACAACTTTGTGAATATACTAATAACCACCAAATTGCATATTTTAAAAGGGTTCATTTTATGGTATGTGAATTATATCTCAAAAAACCAAAAGCAATATTAAAGATAATTCTAATTAAAAAAAAAAACGTTTATGAGAATCTTCCTGGGAAGCAATATAAACACAATGTAAGAACACAGATTCTAAAGCCACAGGACCTGGGTCGAATTTCCAAACCCCGCTGACCAGCTCTGTGATCTGGAGCAAGTAAGTTGACTTCTCAGTGCCCAGTTTCTTTCTCTCTATGTAAAGTGCTTCGAACAGTGCCTAACACATGTCAAGTGATATAAAAATGTGTGTCACTTTAACTATATTCCATAAAAGGTACGAGGCTTTAGTGGAAAGCAAAAACCTGCATCAAGGAAGCTGTGCCGAGCATAAATGTGAGGGAAGGAGGGGCAGAGCAAGATGTAGTTTAAAGCAGATTGCTTCCTTTGGTTTATTGTCTGAACTCTGCTCCATCTGACTCATAGAAAGAGCTGGGATTCGTGGAAAAGGAGGGAGAAATAATACAGATTGAGGATACAATACCTTCTTACCAAGGTCTTAGGTAAAGGTCCAAAAATATGTTAGGAGAGACATACAGAGGAGGAAACCAAGGCAAGGGATGGTGAACAGTACTTATTATATACGAGGTATTTTTCTTTTCCAATTTAAATAAATATTAGGCAAAAACTTTTGAGGGTTTTCCTGTGGAATTTAGGCACTAAACTTATGATCTTTGCTCTGTCCTGTCTTTAGGAGGATCTTTGTTGCCTCTTCATTTCAAAAAGTAAGGTCAAGCAAATCTTTAAAGTCATGTCACCGTCACATTTTTATTCCCAAGACAAATCAAGCACCCAGGAGGGTGGCAGCTTCTCTTTTTTCCATGTTTTCCACCAAAACTTTTACCACTTTGCATTAAGCTGCTTTCTGAATCTTCTTAGGGGTACATCTATAATTCTTAATTTTTTCTGTAGATCTTGCTCTTTCTGTTGACAGCAAATAGAGATTCTACTAAAAGGGCTGGGTTATGTACCCATTTTGAGGGATGGCTATAAGGTATTGAATATTCCTTATTTAAAAGGATAAAGAAAAAGTGTCCACATTTCCTCTGGTTTTATACTTCTGAATTCTCTTGTATGTAAATATATTTTGTATGTTCTTGGTTTCATTATAGTTGTGCTTTCTTAGATATTCTCCATTGGATATCAATAATACCTTGTATTCTTATTCTTTATATATTTCACAATCTCTTCCATACAACATTCGAACAAAAAGATGTTAGTTGTCTTGCTTAAGGTCACCCACAGGAAGTTGCTGACCCAGGACCATAGCTGAGATATCATGACTCCTTGCATTTTGGGGGGACAGAATTATTCCCTTTCACTTTACATTTCTTCTAGAACCTTCTTTTTTCTTTTCTTGAATTTTTCTGCATTTATTTGAGGCAAATCGATGACATATGACAGGGAGCAAGATCTAAAATGAAGTTTATTCTTTTTTGTTTGTTCGTTTGTTGGTTTGTTTTTGGTGTCAGGCATGGGATCTGAACAGTTTTTTTTATATATTTGAAATTAAGGAGGGAACTAAGGAATTTTACATGAAGGTGGGGGAAAGTAAAGCTGGGATTGGACTGCAGGATAATAAAGAGATTATGTTCTCTCTTGAGTGTGGTTATTTCAGAGATGTGTTAGCCTAGATGCATAGAGACAGTAGACAGGGCTTCCTTAATGCACAGATAAATTTTTTACTAGAGAAGTTATATATGCCTGGGGCATGACTCTCCACCATGATCTGCCCAGTTAGGAAAACTGTGTGAGGTTACTTTTCATAGAATCCCCCCCAACCCTTTTTTTCATTCAGTTCCCCCTTTGGTCATAAATCAATCTGAAGGACACCTTGATGACCAATTGTCTGGTTGGACAGAGTGGTCTCTCAGAGCTAGGAAGGCGCATTCCTCTCCTAGCACTTTCTGTTGAGAAATAATCTAAGTGAGGAAAGTATGGCAAATTCCAGGGCAGGAGGCAGCTAAAGCCAAAGTGAAGATTATTGCCAGGACCTCATTATACTGATGCTGGTACAGAAATAACATTATTTAAAGTTTATTTGATCTCAGAGTTTTCTTCAAGGTGCATCTCATATCACCTCTCTTTATATGCATTAACCTGTATCTTCCTAAAAATTATTAGTTGTGATGTATGAGAGGAGAAAAAGTGTGATCAACAAATGATAGAACAATGGGTAGAGTTGGCTTGAAATACTCTGAAATACTATAAATTTAACCATAGCTTAACAGATCCTTGTATCACTTGCTGTAGAAAAGCTTTAATGATGGAAAGCAAGGATACTTCAGCAGAGATGGCAGTAGGCATGGGTGGGTGGACAGGGTAGGGACAGGACATGATAATTCTGTCTTGGCTCTGACATACTTTCATTCTAAAATGTTAATATCCTCTTATATGTTTTATCTCATTTGTCTTGTTGGAATGTCTCTGGTTAGGTAGTGCAAGGATTATGATGATGCATTATGTTACATGTTATGATAAAACTTGCCCCAAATGACATAAAAACAGAGAGAGAGAGAGAGTGTGGCTGCCAATTTAGAATCTTATCGGAGCCTTTAGAATCTTTCCTCTGTATTAATTAAGTAAGCAAGGTAATGAGGGCCTAAGGCAAAGTTCCCAAACTTGGCTGCATGTTGATGTTGAATTAACCTTGAGAGTGAGCCTTAAACAAATCCCAGTACCAGATTCCAATCCCCAGAGAGTCTTTCTGACTTAATTGATGTGTCCTGAGCATTGAGACTTTGAAGAGGCTCCTCAAGAAGCACCACACTGGTTTAAGTTTGGGGAGTTAGAGTCTAGAAGAAGGAGTCCAAAATCTGCTGTATCCACTTTTATTGTAAGTGATATTTTACATTTAAAAGCTCCAAAGTAATTTATAAAAATAACAGGAGAGTTGAATATTTAAGATTTGAAAGAAGCAGATACTTTGCAGAGGAAGGTGAAACAATATAGTAGAAGCTTAGGTAAGACTTACTGTAAGGTCTCAGGAAATGAAGAACAAAGGCAGATGGCTGAGGTTGGGCCAGCTGTTGGGCCGCAGTGTGGACATATTAAGATAAGAAACCAACTTCTGGTCAGGGTGGAGGTGTAGGCAAACATGCCTTGCCTCCTCCCACAACTGTAGCAAAAATTACAACTAAACTACAAAATAAATATCACCCAGAATTGTCAGAAAACCAAGCTGTGTAGAAGTCCAACAACCAAGGATTTAAAGAAGCCACATTCATCCAGACAAGTAGGAGGACAGAGACGCAGAGAAGCATAGAGACAGGAATAGTTGGTCCCACATCCATGTGTGGTAGATAAAAAATGAGAGGAATACCTCAGGAATAAGGGATCCCAGCCCTGGTCCAGACCTCCCAGCCCTGGGTCTCAGTCCCAGGAAGATAAGTCCCTACAAGTTCTGGCTGTAAGAAACAGTGGGGGTTGAGGCGGCAGAAGAAACCACATCTTCTTAAAGGGCTCACAATGGACTTAGGACTCATGCAGACCCACCGCCTCTGGGATTCAGCACCAGGGCAACAGCTGGAAGGGCACTAGTGGCATGTAGGGAGAAAGTGAAGTGTGAGTGGAGAGATAGCTTCCTCCACGGTGAACTCCAGAGATTAGGCAGTGGCGCTGTCCCCTCTGTGAGTCCCCCTCAAACAGAACAACAGAGTGGTGGCATGAGTTACCCTGCCCTCATGATTACCTAAGGCCCCATTCCATACAACTTAACAAGTGCTCTAAGACAGGGAGTCAAAGCAGCTCTACCTAATACACAGAAACAAACACAGGGAGGCTGCTAAAATGAGGAGACAAAGAAACATGGCCCAAATGAGAGAACAGAACAAAACTCCAGAAAAAAAGAACTAAATGAAATGGAGATAAGTAACCTATTAGATGCACAGTTCAAAACACTGGTTATCTGCCCTGGCTGGTGTAGCTCAGTGGATTGAGTGCAGGCTGGGAACCAAAGGGTCTCAGTTCGATTCCCAGCCAGGGCACATGCCTGGGTTGCAGGCCAGGTCCCCAGTGAGGGCCATGTGAGAGGCAACCATACATTGTTGTTTCTCTCCCTCTCTTTTTCCCTCCCTTCCCCTCTCTCTAAAAATAAATAAAATCTTAAAACAACAACAACAACAACAAAAACACTGGTTATCAGGTTGCTCCAGGAATTCATTGGGTATTTCAATACCAAAAAAAAAAAAAAAAAAAAAGACCCAGGCAGAAATGAAGGTTGCATTAAGTGAATTAAAGAAAAATCTACAGGGAACCAACAGTGGAGAGGATGAAGCCAAGAATCAGATCAATGGTTTGGAACACAATGAAGGTAAAAGCATTCAATCAGAACAGTGGGAAGGAAAAAGAATTAGAAAAAAATAAGGATAGGCTTAGGAACCTCTGGGACATCTTTAAGTGTACTGATATCCAAATTCATAGGGGTGCCAGAAGGAGAAGAGGAGAGCAAGAAATTGAAAACTTATTTGAAAAAATAATCAAAGAAAACTTCCCTAATTTGGTGAAGGAAATAGACATATGAGCCCAGGAAGTACAGAGAGTCCCAAATAAAATTAACACAAAGAGGACCACGCCAAGACACATCATAATTAAAATACCAAAGGTTAAAGATAAAGAGTGAATCATAAAAGCAGCAAGAGAAAAGCAAAGAGTTACCTACATAGGAGTTCCCATAAGACTATCAGCTGATTTCTCAAAATAAGCTTTGCAGACTAGAAGGGACTGGCAAGAAGTATTCAAAGTGATGAAAAGCAAGGACCTATAACCTAGATTACTCTATCCAGCAAAACTACCATTTAGAATCGAAGGGTAAAGTTCTTCCCAGACAAGGTAAAAACTAAAGGAGTTCATCATCACCAAGCCATTGTTATATGAAACGCTAAAGGGAATTATATAAGAAAAAGAAGATCAAAACTGTGAACATTAAAATGGCAATAAATTCTCAACTATCAATAATTGAATCCAAATAACGAACTAAGCAAACAAGCAGAATAGGAACAGAATCATAGATATGGAGGTCATTTGAAGGGTTATTAGTTGGGAAGGAGAAGGGGGAGAAAGGTGCAGGGGTTACAAAGCACAAATTGGTAGGTACAAAATAGACAGGGACCCCTGGCTGGTGTAGCTGAGTGGATTGAGTGTGGGCTGTGAACCAAAGGGTCGCCGGTTCGATTCCCAGTCAGGGCACATGCCTGTGTTGCAGGCCAGGTCCCCAGTGGGGACCAAGTGAATGGCAACCACACATTGATGTTTCCCTCTCTTTCTCCCTCCCTTTCCCTTTTTAAAAATAAATAAATAAAATATTTTAAAAAAATAGACAGGGGGATGTTACAAACAGTATAAGAAATGGAGTAGCCAAAGAACTTACATGAATGCCCCATAGACATGAACTAAGGGGTGGATATTGCTGGAGGGAATGGGGGGTACTGGGTGGAGGAAGCAAAGGGGAAAAATTGGGGCAATTATAATAGCACAATCAGTAAAATATGTTTTAGAAAAAGAGGGGAATCACCATAGTCTGTACCCCATGGGTTTGTGTAATGAGCCATAGATTATAGGTGAAAAATTATTAAAAATAAAAAATAATTAAAATGAAAAAAGATAAGAAGCCAGCTTCAGTAGAATCACAAACTTCTACTTAAGAAACACTTGCGCATATACTTCACCCACACATATCCA
Source organism: Micronycteris hirsuta (assembly GCA_004026765.1). Lineage (NCBI taxonomy): Eukaryota > Metazoa > Chordata > Mammalia > Chiroptera > Phyllostomidae > Micronycteris > Micronycteris hirsuta. Next base: position 39,101 of record PVJI01010777.1, on the reverse strand, counting down.
CATCCATGCAGACACACACTGGTTCCGCACTTTTTGCTTTCCAACTGAATTTGTTTTCCAGCTATTTATGTTAGAAGGAAAGGGATTTTACCCACATGTATGCCAGTGCTCAAGGAAAGCCACATTCTCTTATGACCATTGTGCTGGGGGCAGTCACAGTTAAAGTGAGAGAGCCTCAAGTACAACATAATATTCAGAAACACTGCATTGGAACCGGTGGTCTGAAAGGTAATTATGGCACACAAGTGAATTGTTGCTAGAAGAGCAATGTGTGACTATTACCACGGAAGATCATGTTTACATTCTCATTCTCACTAGAATCCTTTGAGGTAAGTGGGCATGATTATCTTAGTTGTGTAAATTAGGAAACTGAGGCTTTACAAGGTTAAGGTAAATCCGCCCTGCTCCTCTGACTCTGGTCCCTGTGTTTTCTTCACTGTAACGCTGATTGACAGAGATGATACGCTAACTTTGTTTCTGACAGTTCCAACGTGGCTCTCTCCCAGGTAGGAAGGATAATGCCTTTATCAAGCAACAGGGAGAATTTAAATTCCAGGTCTTCCCTTGACTTTAGCCCCGAGAGCCTTCAATGAAGCTATACATTTTGATTTAGTGATTCTCCCTCATCTTTAGTTCTGATCACTAGGTCTTCAGGATGATTTTTTTCCCCTTCTGTATTATCTGTCACTTTTAGCCAATTTCTTTTTTTTTTTTTTTTTTTTTTTGGTGTCTCTGCTTTCAGGTTGTTCTGACTTCTAGCCTTCTGTTCCATTTCCTTATTATAAAATAATTAAGGCTCAATTCAACCGTACCTGATTGATACAGCTATGTGACTACCTCCCAATCTGGAAGACAGGTGAAGTAGGGGAGGAAGAAGTCAGAGAGTGATGCATATTGATTGTCTGTAATGGGCTTGGCACTGTGTTAGGTATTTTACATGAATTATTCCATATAACTTTTGTGGACAAAAAAAAAAGGATTCTGGATTCTATGGAAAGTAGCCTTACAGGGTGATTTGATCATAAATTTCTAACTGGGCAGGTCATGATGAGTAGTCATGCTCCAGATATAAAACTTTTTAGTAGAAGCCCAACTCCAAAGCTCCTCCTTTTACCATCCCCCCTTAGGAAATTACAGTCAGGGTAGGAATAGGACCAAAAACTTGTGAGATTCTGGGGCTGCCATGACATGGGTAGGAAGATGAAGGTCCAAGGGAGCCTTCAGAATTTGAGAGAGGTGGAGTTGAGGGACTTGTCGGTTGGCCTGCCCACTCCTCCTGTGATTCACTTCCTGCTGCTCTCTGTAGTTCTTCACTGCCCTCAAGAGAATGTCCTGGTCCTTACACTAGGAAGGGAAGGGATGGCAAGGTCAGGTGGTAAGCCTCCAGGGAGTCGACGAGTTACTTACCAAACCAGAACTACAATTTCAAACCTCTGACTCGGTCGTCGTAGCGCCAGGTCGGTGCTGATTCCACTTGTTCCAACTACCCCAGGCGCCCAGCTCCGTCTCTCGGAAGCAGCTCACCCCCTCCTAAGGGGGCACCTGCAGTTTGCTCTTGGCTGTGCAGAATGAGGTGGTTAAGGGTCCCAAGAAGTGTCTTTTTTAAGATCTTGCCAGGGATTTGTTTTTGTTTACCTGGGATTACAGTTCACGTTTGGAATCGGTGCAGTGACACACCCTATTTGACACAGCACTGAGTTAAACGGCAGCTGAGTGGATTTCCTGATTGTGAAATCTGGCCATTAGTCTCTCAGCCGGCCTGGGTCTGGCATTCATTTATCAGAGAAGGAGAAACCGTGTGCATGTGCTCTGGGACGCGTGCCTGTGAGTGTGTGTGTGTGTGCTCCTGAAATCTCATGCAGACTGTCTTCTATCCTCCTCAGCTGGGCTCCTTTCTGCAGAGGGCAGCGCGTGCTAGAATCGGCCGAAGGAGAGGCCAGAGTACAAAACTGATCTCCTTACTTATGAGGGGAAACACCAAAAGATTTTTAATGTGCCAGAAGTGCCCCCTTTAGAAGGAAAAGCCGAGCAGAATGAGTTGCAAGACGGAGACTGATTCTTGAAAATACAACGTGACAGACAGCAGTAGGAGCAAGGTGTGTGAAAGAAGCCTGGGAGCAGCACGTGCAGATGTCTTCCAGAGCATTAATCAGGTAGGAGAAAGGAGATACAGGTGGACCACGAGCAAATCTGTGTTTACAGGGGGATGCCCTTTGTGTGTTCTTGACTTTTCCCTCTTCTTGATAGCCCTTATTCTGGGCTGGGGTAATTGCTGTTGATTTGTAATCCCAGGAAGAGAAAATAATCAGAGGGAGAATATCTAATTTAAGATATACTATTTCTGAGTCAGACAGAGAAAGACAAATCCCATATGATTTCCCTATATGCAGAATCTTAAAAAACAAAATAAATGAACAAAACAGAAACAAATTCAGATACAGAGAACATTTTGATTATTATCTGTTGAGAGGGAGGTTGGGGGATGGATGAAAAAGGGGAAGGAGTTGAAGTGTACAAATTACCAGTTGTAGAAATAGTCATGGGAATGTAAAGTACAACATAGGGAATATCATCTAATATTTTAATAACTGTATACTGTCAGATGGGTAATAGACTTAACCAGGGTGATCACTTCACAAGTTATATGAATGTCTGATCACTAAGTTGTACACCTTAAACTAATGTTGTATTCTATGTGAGCTGTGATTAAAATATTTTTTAAATTCATAAAAACTGAGCCTCCCCTCCCCTTCACCCCCCAACAAAAAGGAAACCATTTTTTGACATTTTGGGGGAATTACAACCCATTTGAGAATTTCATGAAAGCTAAAGAACATCTGCTTTAGAAATATGAAAATGTGTATAAAAATGTACATAAGGGCTGAAGGTTAGTGTTTCAGTAAATGCTATTTTGATGACAAAAATATACCAACAAGTAAAATTAACTAAAAATGGATATATTATTTTGGGGTTTTTGAGGTTTGAATGTAGTAGACACAGAATTACAGAATCAGGAATGCGATAAATAGCATGATCATTATAATAAAAATTAAATGTCTTGAATTTGTACAACACCTCAAAAGAAGTAAAATGTGTGCATCTATGTGATCATCGCTACAACCCGATGCTGCCTGTGATGTTGGGGAGCACTGCCCTTCTTGTCTGTGTGTTTGGGGCCTGTCTTGCAGTCTCTTTGCTCCTTTACAGAGCGAACTTTTCAGGAGGATCAGAGACAGAAATGGGCTGTCCTCAACTCTGCTGGATATCCCTTGTGTTTCGTGCAGACAGTGAAAATAAGAAGCAGGAAGAGATGATAATGTTCGGTCTTATTGTCAAAAGACCTTTCTTTGAACAGTGTCAGGGCCCCAGCCACTATGGCAGAGCCTGTTTTCCAAACCTTTCAACGTGCATTTCAGGGCCTGGGTCTCTAGGAAGGTAGGGAGGGCAGAGCAGTCGCAGTCCCTCTGGACAATCTCCTCCCTTTTTGCCTCCTGAACATTAGGAGGTATCACCAGGTATGAAGCAAGTTATCTGCACAAGCCTGATTCTCTGGATTTGAAGAAGGTCACCTCTTCAGTGTGTCCTTCCATTCTACCTGCCCTCTCATAAGTTTGCTTCAGGAGAAAGGTGGACCCTGGGCCACTGCATGATGACCCTAATTCCTAGGTCAATGCTCCCATCCTCTGGGACTTCGGGCCTCTTCCTAACCTTCAGGCTCACAGTGAAAGATTGCTACTCCTGGAAACTAGGCTCTTTCCTTCAAAATGCAGAAGATAGAAAATAGGGCTGGGATCAGATCCAGGAAAGTGAGCAAACAAAATGACCCAAGAGTCCATAATCTGGTGAGTACTGGAAAAAATTTCTGATTCTACTCGTTCCTTTTTGTTTGTTTCTTTTTTAATTCTTTTCTCTTTTTTTGATTCTACTCTTATCTTCAGAGTACGTTTTGAAGACAGACATGCAGACATCATCTGTCCCCCTATATAAGACCTTAAAGAACACACTTACAGGCAGATTCTATTCATCTGTTCTTTCCAGTTTATGGTACTTTGGTCAGCATTGGTTTCCATGGTTCTTTTGGATTCTGATGTGAATCCTTCTCACCACTATTGATCTTGTTCATTTGAGTGATAAGTATTATATATATAGTAAGGTAGTTTGAGGAACATTGGGTTTGTGATTAAAAGACTGGAGTATGGCCCTGGCTGGTGTGGTTCAGTGAATTGAATGCCAGCCTGAGAACCAAAAGGTCACCAGTTTGATTCCCAGTCAGAGCACATGCCTGGGTTGTGGGCCAGGTCCCCAGTTGAGGGTATGCGAGAGGCAACTTATAGATGTCTCTCTCTCACATTGATGTTTCTTTCCCTTTTTCTCCCTCCCTCCCCCCTCTATAAAAATAAATGAGTAAAATACTAAAACAAAATAAAAGACTGGAGTATGGAAACTTGCTCTGCTATTTACTTGCTTTTTTTTCCCCCCAACCCTGGCTATTTCAGACCTTACTGTCTCCGAATGTCAGTGTCCACCTGGCGAAATATCTGGCGTATTGTAGTTGTTCAGTATATGTTTATTGGATCGGAAAACATGGACAGCTTGTTTTCAGAATGTCGTAATTCTAGAATTCCCTAATCTGAGCATTTCTCTATCTTGCTTCCAGCTTAACATGTTTATTCCATTAGAGGTTTTTGCTTGTTAGTTTTTGTTTCTTTTGTGGGATAGCTCATGGGTAAGGATGGAAGAGGGACGAGAAGGGAAGGCTGAGTGACTGAGCTAGAGGGCAGACTCTCAGTTTGGGGGCTGCTACCTCCATATACTTTATCCCTCTCACTTTATGTCTTTGCATCCTCTGCCCTATAGTTCATAGATCTTAATGACTACTTTAACCCGATGTGGCATCCATCTAGGAAGGCTGGTCACTTTTCTATATAGAAAGAATGTGGCTGGCAGATCCACTTGTGTGGACATGCATATAGTGAGTTTGAAGGTGAGGCTCGCATAGCAGATTCAATCACATGCCATGGGAATGGTACCAGATGTTCTACAGAGGTCAGTCAAGGAATTTCTCACAACGCATATACAGACAGTATGTGGGAGAATGGATCTAATAATTTTTCAAGTTTTTTTGTAGGTGTATTTGGGTAAGAAGGGTTTCTTCTGAACACTCATGGGTAAATTGCTGATTATGTTAGACTATAACGTGCTAACTGAACAGAAACGTCCCTAGTGAGAGTTATGTCATTGTTGCAGACAGAACTTGGTGTGTAAAACAGATGTAGAGATGCCGCATAGCATTGCGCTTGCATTGTGCGGATTTGTAAGGGTTTGAAGAGTTAATATTTAGTTCAATTCTAGTTATAATGATCAACTTCTGTGGTCTCCAGACTATACATCTGCTAAGATTTGGTTTCCCCACTTCACTCTCGTTCTCTTCCTATCTGAATCTCCTTCTTCATTGTCTATTCCCCACTATATTCTCTCCTGGAGGGGAGCTAGTACATTTTAAATGTGCTAAAGGAAAGTCTGAAGCAACCGAGTGAAAATAAGAAATAGTCATAAGTGAGGCAATAGGACTGTTTTAGTTATGGCCGTTCCTGAAGAGGTTTGGCAGTGTGGTTTTGTGTAAACTGCAGGCAAGCTTCGAACGTATTTTCCAACTGTCAAATACAGTTACCAGGACCAACAATTTTACAGCTTCACTCTATTCTTAATGCCAACATCCAGAATTTCACAATACATGGCACTAAAGTGAGAACTTAAAATCTGCCAACTTTGTATTCATTGTCTTAACATTGTATAAAAATGAAATGAAATAATTTTGTTTAAAAATTAAGTGATACACGGCAGAAGAAAATTAGACCTGTAAAAAGACTAGAGGTGAAGTAGACCTTTCCCTCATAATCCATGGACCACAATTGCCTGACAGGTGCTGTGACCGTGTACTTGAGCACTGGAGCAGGAGTCCTGGGGTAGGGGGAGAGTCTTCAATAATACCTCAAGAAACCATGGCAAGAAAGGATAAGGCATGTGGGATTATGTTTTATATGCTTGAGGATTTAACAGTCCAGTTAAGAGAAGAAGCAGTGGCTAACGTAGTTTGTTTGTTTGTTTGTTTTACACAGTGAGGGACTCTCTGGATGTAACTGGAGGGGACAGAGTGTGGGTCATATTGTAGATAAATGCTGGTCAGTGACATTCGGATAGTCAGGTGGGTTAGAATCTAACCCATCGGGAGACTCATCTCAGAAGGTTTTAGCATCAAAGGATGCCTTCTCTCAGCATGACACAGAGTGGGCAGTCAAAGTCATGTGGCAATGGAATATTAATTGCAGGAAGAAAACAATGTAGAGGGGAATATTGTTACAAGCGAACATGAACATCTTTCCATAGAGTGTTTTGGTGGGCTCTGTGAGGTCAGTTGGTTTCTTATGTGGACTTTCATGGATATGTGGATTTGCCTGGTGTGTATATATTAAAATTTCTAGATTTATTTGGTATATTCCACTTGCCTCTAGACAAACCATAATCATTGGAAAGAGTTGGAAAGGCTATTTATTGACCAGACTCCACCACACTATATATTTATTTCCTTGTTCCAGCATCCAATTTCATTGGGCAGCCAGGTGTTTTTAAGACTAACTCTGTAAACTATCTATGCACAAATAAGACTGATGTTAAGAATCTTTTCAGAAATAAAATGCAATAAAAGATCATATCATATCCAAAGGTGGGTACTCTGTAGTAAAGTGCTACCCAGGTGCAGGAGTATAAACATGGACATGAGACGTTGGGTGTGGGTCTGTTTGGCCATGTGCTTACAGTTGAGAGTGGCCCGCCATGAGCACCTCCATGGGGGGACACAGATGCACACTGGGCTCCAAAGGACTTTCCTCAGGACCTATTAGTCATGGGTAGTTTGGTTTCTGGGCAGAGCTCACAAGTCTGAGCTGGCTGCTGACCGACCTTTCTTCCACTTGTGCAATGGTGTAAGACATGCACACAGAACCTATTCCTCAGACAGATGAACTCATTAACTGGCTGCTCCCTGAATGAAAATAATTACATTTGATAATGCACTGAAAAGGAAGTAAGAAGAAACGAAAATAAGAATGCGAATGGTGGTGAGAAATTTTCAAATACCTTTTGAATTCTCCTGGCTGAACGCATGTTTATTTGTAAGACCTTCTTCATCATTTCGCTCCCTCAAGGTCCTCTGTTTTTTTGCCCTTTTATTAGTACTTTTCCTCCCACATGGTCTTATGGAATTGTAGAAACTTTCTCAACTACATTTCACCTTACCTTTTTGGCTTACAAACTAAATGAAATGAGCTTTGCTGTCTTATTCATTGACTTCACAGATCCCTTGCGATGTACCCACTCATGGATAAGAATTTACTTTTCCTTTCTGTAATTTTCCTCCTTCAGGCTACTCCTCTGTGTACCTGGGCTTCTGTCAACCAACCACACACTTGTCTGTCTTCTAAACTGTAAGGAAACTGTTTAACTCTCATCTCCCCAAGCTCATGCAGCTCCAGGAATAGTAAAAATGGGGCTTGGCTGGAGCTGGGAAAATTTCTATTATTTTTTCTAGAGAGAGATAAAGAAAGAAATATCAATCTGTTGTTCCACTTATTTATGCATTCATTGATTGATTCTTGTGTATGCCCTGGCTGTGCATTGAACCTGCAACTTTGGCATATGGACATAATGCTCTAATCAACTCAACAACCTGGACCAGGTCAAGACACTTCTTTACATGTGTTTTTCAGGCACTAAAAAGCTCTCTGCCTCAAGAGATAGCACTGTGGTTATTAATATCAATAATAAAGCACAACATGTAATATGGCTAATGTAACATGTATAGTATAGTAGATCACATAAGCTACAATTCTAATTTTTAAAATTATACCTTGCTATCAAATGACTACAAAAGTAGATAACATATTTAGGGTTACCTAGGCAGTTGAAAAATCACCAGATTTTGTGATTTTACTTCTGAATCAGATCATTGAGAATTAATTCAGTGGGCTCTGCTGACCGTAGAGCTGGGGGAGACTCTTGTTAGCAAAAGTTAAGCTTGTAGATGTATGGAAGGGTGGTAACCACCAGTGCGCTGCAGAAAGAATGACCCAGGATTTGGGATGTGTCATTTCAAACGTATACTTATTATAGAGAATTAAAAGTGATTCCCATAAAGAATCTCTATAGTAACTATAATCTACTTGAAGGAAAGCTGGGAGCTGGACCAATGGAAAAGGGTGGGTTGAAAGAAATATTTTTATGTTATATCATCTTACATTTTTACTTTTGAACCATATGAATATATTTCCTTTTTGTTTGGAAGAGAGAAATAGAAGATGGCTTGATACCAATACTCCCTTTAGTCTATATACTGCTAGGAATGAGTGTCTGTGTCTATCTGCTCTGATGGGCAGGGGAAGCTCCTTGGAATTCTGAGAGTGGCAGAGTTAAATAGCTTTTATTGCTAAGTGCTGTCTGTTTATTGATTGTGAAGCTGCAGTGGGAGGATGTTTCTGAGAAAGAAAGCAAATACATAACTCATCTCTGTTGAAATCCGCCAACTATTTATTTATCATCTCCGTAGCTTTGTACAAAAATGAAATGAAATAGCGGGTGGGGCAAAAGAAGGTCATGAGTACATGAAACACAGAGTTTATTCTTGTGTTATTATTTATTAATTATTGTATTATTTTCCATATGAACAACTATAATCATACTTTTCCCCATCCTGTATTTTGTTTTAAAAAATAAGTGATACACAACAAAATAAAATTAGACCTGCGTAAGGAAAATAGGTAAATCTTTCCCACATAACCCATGGACCACAATTGCTCAGACAGATGCTATGAAAATGTACTTGAGAAATGGAGCAGGGCTTTCGGGTAGGAGAGGAGCCTTTAAAAATACTTTGACTTAATAAAAAAAGAAAATAGAAAAAAATACTCTGAGAAACAATGGCATGAAAGGATAAGACTAGATCAGGGTTGTACTTGCTATATAAAAGAGAAAAATGCCAGGAAAAGAATAAACATCAGGTAGGTGGATAGAGATTAATGTATGACTCAGAATTTCAGGCAGCTATGTACTTAGTATCTGGTGACCTGTAGATGTGTTTCAGAGTACATGATTCTCTGTGCACTCCATTTTATTTTCTTCAGAACGACTCGATCCTTGGGAATTCTCAGCCGTGCTCTGTGCACTCTCAGTGGATCAAGCGTAGAGGTGGACAGCTGTGTGGCAATGGGAGACGAGAAGGGCATGACACGAATGCTACTGGAATGCAGCCTCAGTGACAAGTTGTGTAGTAAGTACAGATGTCTATGTTCTGGCCTTGGGATAAGGAAGACCACGGTCTGGATAAATTCCAGGAGGAGGATAATTTGGCTTGTAGTAGACGTAAAGACAGTATTGTCAAAGAAATGGGCACTAGAGGCTGTTGGTTTTGCAAAGTGGCAAGTGCCAATCAGAGATCCAGATGTTGCTTTCTTCATCTCAGTAGGGAAAATAAGAGAAGAGTCACAGAGCACACTTTTTGGGTTAAGAAAGAGGGACATTAACGTTTCCAATTAGAGAGCTGCTCCCAATAGGTTTCCATTGAGTGGGAGAGGAAGAAAGAAGGGACGACCATTTCAGTTTGATGAGCCGAGGACTGGCGGGTGAGGGAACTTGTGTGGACATCAGGTTAGGCTTCTTCTTTAATCTCTCACCTTCCTGTTTAATTTCCTACCCAGTTGTCTGGCAGCACCAGTATGAAATCATCATCATCCCAGCCCTTCTGGTTGGCATCTTCCTCATCATTCTTGGGGTCATTTTGTGGCTTTTTATCAGAGGAAAAAGAGCTCAACAACAGTCTCCTGGACTCCAAGGTAAAGCTCAAACTGGGGCTGGACAGAGGCTCAGGGAAGATGGAGATTGCGGAAAAATAAAACCCAAGTCTCAGTGGGTCGCACTGTAGAGGTCTCGGTCCCTGCAATGGAGGACGCGGCATGGGTCCCCTCCTTTGGAGTTGAGAGAGGGGTGAGCTTTTCTCTAGGTAGTGGAGAACTCATGAGAATTCCATGTATGCTTGGGAGCTGAAACCAGCATAGGCCAGAGCGGCCTCATGTGACCTGTTTCTGTCCCCTTGGTCTTATTGTACTATCAAATATTTGGCTTTATGAATGTGTAAAGATCTGGGAGGAAGACCTAGTAGGGAAAGCCCAAGGCTTTGTTACCAGCTTTGAAGATGACATCTTACTCTATAATGCATTCCAGTCCTACTGTATTCCTCTGGAATATATGATGAAAAGGGGTAGCTTCCATAATAACCTTTAAAGTGTTAGGTAGGAGGTGGTAACATGCTGTTCTGGAGTATCACTATGCTTGTAACGAAAGACAGTCAGCTAGTACATGAAACCAAGAGTAAAACGAAGGGAACAATCTGACAGTAAAATGAAACTTTACAGTGGCTGATCCTTAATCCCTCTCTAAACTTTATTCCAATTCTCTTATAATTCACTCTTCTAAAAAAAACTTCTCAAAGACGTTGTTTAAACTTACTTTCACTACTACTTGTAACATTTTCTTTTCAATACACTAAAAAAAAAAAAAAACCAAAAAAACAACTTTTAACCCCACCAGTCCACCAAAACTACTCTTTCCAAGATCACCAATGACAGCTATGTTGAGTTCTCATCTTCTTTGGCCTGACAAAAGCATTCGATACAATTTTGTATTTCTTTCTTCTTGAAACACTTTTTTTTCTTTAAATCTCCAGTCACTTTCTAAATTATATCATTTTAAGCCTATGGATTCAAATTCTTTCTCTAGTCTAATTATAATCCCCCCTTGAACTCCAGATTCTTCTATTAAACCACTAGCTTTGCAGTTGAGATTTAATACACTTCTCATATGTAATATGTCCAAAGCAAAGGCACTGAGATTCCCTCACAAATATCCTCTGCCAATAGTTTTCTCAGTCTTAGTAAAAGGCAAACCAAACTATGTGTTCAGTCTAAAACAGTAAAGATGTCTCTCACACTTCATATCCAGTTCATAGGAAAAGCTTGTTAACTCTATCTGCAAAGTTAACTCATACCACTCTCACCTCGTAGATCATTGTAAGACACTCCCAACTGGTTTTCTTGCTTCTGCCTCAATGCCTTTATGGTACCCTCTCAGAGTAGCAGAATGATTCTTTTAAAGTGTAAGTCAATCCTGCCAATTCTCTGCATGATACTCCCCACTAACTTCCCATCTTAGAATGAAAAGAAACAAAATTCTTTCAATGGTGTAACGTGATCTGGGCCCTCCCTGGCCTCCCCTCCTATAATTTTCCAGTTATTGCACCTGATTCCAGCTGTGCTGACTTCATGACTCTTCCTCAGATATGCCAGGTATGCTCCTTATTCAATACCTCTGTACTTCTTGTTTCCTTTGTCTGTAATATGCTTCCTGATACCATATGGTTTGCTCTCTAATTGCTTCCAGGCATTTCTCAAGTGTCATCACAAAGGCCTTTCCTGACCTTCAGACAGGAAATAGTATCATTGATGCTTCTTATTCCCTGTTTCCTCCTAAACACTCATCACCTGGCATATTATTATCTGTTTCCTCTCTCCTACCTCTCTCCTTAGAAAGTAATTTTCATAAGAGTCTGGACTGTGTCTATTCCCAACACCTAGAATAGTGTTTGTCATGTAGAAGGTGATATTTGTTGAATAAATTGATAAATTATTGAATGAATAGAGATTTAATACAAAGAAAGAATATCTCTACTCCAATGGAGAAAAGTTGGCTCAGGAGGGGAGAAAGTACCAAAAGACTTTTTGAATGAAACTCTAAGAAATGTGGACTATTTTGACCATGGGGACATTTGATGGAGTTAGGATAACCATAGCTTAGAGCTGAGCAGTTATCCACACCTCCCCACTACATTTGGGGGCCGTTTGATTGACTTAAATGATAGTCTTTACTGGGAGTTACCACCACCTTTAGGTATCTTTGGTTTCAATACTTACTCAGAAACTTCCTCAAGTGTCTCCATACTATATTCATACTGAACTTGGATCCTGAGAAACACAGAAAGGAAGTGCCATTACCACTTTTCAGAGGTCATCTTAAGTTGTCTTAGAAGTAATGGAATTATCATACAAGTTCTAGATGTTTGGTATTGATGCTGGCTCACAGAGAAGCATCGGATGATATCCCCACAATGGCTAGAGAAAAAAATTGTTAAAGAAATTTTCTTGCCAGGTCCTTCCAAGTTCTGCTTTTCTGGGGTCGAGGGTAGGAAGAAGCTGTTTGGTATCATCTCTTTGTTCTAGGCACCGCCCCTATGCCATCCAGGAGCCTAAACGGGCAAGCAGGCGCACAAGGGGGAAGTGTGCTTGTGCCGCTTAAGGACACATCGGTGGAAAGCCTTCTGAAAACTTCCACGCGGGCCCTGGCTGAGCTTCAGGTGCCCCGGGAGCAGCTCTCTGAAGTTCTGGAGCAGATCTACAATGGTAGCTGTGGGGCCATCTATCGAACTGAGATGCACACTGGGGACCCTGCTAAGTCCAAGATTATTGTCCTCAAGGCTTTAAAAGGTAAACGGAGAAGTGTTAGACTTTGTTTTCCCTTTTTGCTTTCCCACTGTGAACCCCCCTTAGTGGTAAATGCTAACAGGCTTTGCAGACATTAAGATGTTAATCAATAGTTAGGTGTGATCACAATTGTGTGCAGAATAAGAAGGGATTAGCAAGTGAAAACTCAAGACAGAAATGTTCTGCTCAGGCTCTGGCCAGGTAGCTCAGCTGGATGGAGTGTCATCCTGATATGTCAAGGTTGTGGGTTCGATCCTTGGTCAGGTCAAGGCACATACAGGAATCAACCAATGAATGCATAAATAAGTGGAACAACAAATCAATATTTCTTGCTTTCTCTTTAAAAAAATCAATAATTAAAAAAGCTCTCAAGTCCTACCTCTGAGGCACACCTGGAGTGATGCCTACTGCTTGGTCTTAGAGAACCTGCTTATAAAGAAAAAAAAAATGTCTTTCCTTAGCTGAACCTTGCCTCTCAAGGCTGTTTAAACTGATTTTAACATCGACTATTACTTGGATGAGGATGTTGAGGTTGATTCTTCATTCTTTTTATTATTTGATATCTTTTCCTCATATTGTTTCGGTTTTTTTTTGCCAATACTCATAATATGGGCCAGTAATGGTTAATGCATAGAACAAACATAGGATAAGCAAGGATATTAATTGAAGGGACTAGGCCATGATAACATTTTAATATGAAGAGAACAGTTGCCTGTTTAGGCAGATGAAAACCTACCCAGTTGTAAGAGTTATGATTCCATGTTACCTTTGACAAAAGATCAGTGAGGATCATCTTCTAATTTGTTCCCTTCCTATTTACTTTTTGTAAATATTCACTCCCTTACAACACTTTGAGAATTATCATCTGAGGTTGCCTCCTGCCTCAAATTTCCCATTTTATCCAGGATGTTCTGACTGATCACTGCCCATGGCTCTCCTCTTCTCCACAGAACCTGCTGGGCTCCACGAGGTACAGGATTTCTTAGGGCGAATCCAATTCCATCAGTACCTGGGGAAGCACCAGAACCTGGTACAGCTGGAAGGCTGCTGCACAGAACGAGAGCCGCTTTATATGGTGTTGGAGGATGTGGCCCAGGGGGACCTGCTCAGCTTTCTCTGGACCTGTCGCCGGGTGAGCAGTTTGGTGGAGGCATCAGAAAGGAAAGGCTTTACCTGGCTGATTAGCTATTCACACGTCACTTAGCCTGACAAGTGACAGAGTAGAAAGGTAGTATAATAGCATACAGAGTAATTGAGTGTCACCATCCGATAGAGCTTCTTATGATGATAGCAGTGTTTTATACCTGAGCTGTCCAGTGTGGTAGTTGCTAATCCCATGTGGCTAGAGAACATTTGAAGTGTGGTACCTGAAGTTTCAGTTTCATTTCATTTTGAGTAATTCACATTTAAATAGCCACCGGTGTCTGATGGCTGCTACCACACTGGGCGGCGCAGAGTTAGAGTACAGCCTTTAGGCTCCACCTCCAACAGCTATGTGAACTTGGGCAAGTCACCGCTCTGAGCCTGAGTTTTCTGAATCTGTAAAATGGGAGTAATAATACATTATTATTAACATTAAAAGAAATTATACGTGTAAAAACATAGCATTCGTTGGTAATAGCAAGCACGCAAAATGATAGCTGTTATAATGACAATTACATAACAACATAACTATTTATTACTGATTGTTGTTAAGTGTATCTTCCATTCCATAACATCGCCCTAGAATGCCAGGGCTGAGTTGAGGAGGAATTCATCTTTTAAGCTTTTGTACCTCAAACTCATTCATTAAAAAATTAATTTCCACCAAAAGTGCAAATCTTTTTCCTTGTAGGTTCCCGACTTTTCTCTATATCCCTCTTTCTGAAGCACTACGTGTTTCCTTACTTGCCAGTGAGAAAGTTTGATATTAAACAGACCTCCTCAATGTGCTGATTCTTTTACTACTAAAAGTGTACGAAAAGGGACCTGTCTTCCACCCAGTGACACAAATGGGACCCTGTGCAAGTCTCTTGGAGCTTTAATCCTTTTGAAGAGCTGATCCATCTGTAACTTGTTCTGTGCTCTAGTCTCACTAGCTTTTTTCTGTTTTTCAATGTTACTATGCTGCTCTATTTTAGATGATCTTTGCAGGGTTTTTCTTGTTGCACCAAACTTCCCCTTTCTTCTTTGTGTGGTCAGTGCCCACTCATCCTTCAGATCTCATCAAAGTCTTTCCTTGTTCACCAACTGAATTGGCTCTCTTTCCCCTGCCATCATATGTCATCTTTTACATTCCCTTCATGGTGCTAATAGACATGTAATTGTACATTTACATATGATTATTTGATTTTGAGTCATATGTGTTTGTCATACTATAAAGTCCAGAAGCCAACAGACATATTTATTTTGTTTAATCTTATATTGTGTTCCTAAGATGGAATCTGGCACATAGTAGGCATTCAATAAAAATGTGTTTAGACTCTGGGTTCCCTTTCCCATCGGATCTGAACACCGGTCTTGGTGGTCGTAAAAGGAGGGAAAGTAATACTGAAGCTGGCCTCATAGCTCTGTAGCATGTGGGCTAGTTTCAAACAAGGTTAAATTAAATAAAAAAAAATGTGTTGAGTTACTGCACTTAATTAAACACACATACACACACACACACACGCATACACACACACTGCCCCAGGAAAATTGATGCTTTATACGGTGCTTTCCTACTTGCTATTCTGTAAGAAATTCTTCCTCCATTATGCTCTTCACCTACATTCTATATTCTTTTTCCCGAGTCCAATAAATCTTCGTACTTCTCTATATATCTGAGACTCTCTAATATCAGTCTGTTCTTGAATCTTACAGTTCTATTTTAGTATCTTTTTCTCAGTTTTTATATCTGCATTTAAGAATATCTCTGCCCATATTTACTTTCCAAATTTCTTCACATCATTTTGATGCAATGGCTTTCTCTGTCTCTTTAGGATGTAATGACCACGGCGGGGCTTCTCTATGACCTCACAGAAAAACAAGTGTGCCACATTGGGATGCAGGTCCTCTCCGCTTTGGTAAGCTGGGCCAAGTGACAACAGACCGTAGGCATTTTTCTTGTTAGTCTGGCATTTGATGTCATATTTTTCATACTTATATTCCTAAATGGAGCATATGTTATAAGGAAAATCAGATGGAAGTTAGAAGGCAGGAGCTCAAGCAGTGAAAAAGTTATTTTCAGTTCTTTCTGTATGAAATGGTTTAGATAATATACTACAGGATTGGTAATTCTGAGTGGAAAGTAGTCAACTTAGGGTTTTTAAAAGGAACAGGAAGGGTTTTAAAAGATTTCTCAGTCTTAAAGTTTGAAAACCAGGGCCCAGAGATTCATACCTACTTCCCCATACACATTAATATTGAAGATGTTAAAAGGGCCAATAGGGAAACAGATTGGGAGGAGATATGAGAAGATAAACTAAATGGGCAAGAGGCAACAGAACCAGAAGGACGTATACCATTTTAGACCCGAAAAACAAGAAATACTAGTTCAGAACATGTTTGGCTGGAGACCTGCTTTGGTACTGAATGTGGTAGGGATCCATATACTTTAAAAAGAAGGAACAGCCCTGGCTGGTGTAGCTCAGTGGATTGAGCGTGGGCTGAGAACCAAAGAGTCCCGGTTCGATTCCCAGTAGGCGCACATGCCTGGGTTGCAGGCCAGGTCTCCAGTGAGGGCCATGTGAGGAGCAACCATACATTGCTGTTTCTCTCCCTTTCTGTCTCCCTCCCTTCCCCTCTCTCTAAAAATAAAAATAAATAAAATCTTAAAAAAAAAAAAGAAGGAACAATGGAAGGGGAGGAATGAGAAGGGGTTATAGTGAGATCATTCCTTTTTTAAAACCAACTTAAATAAAGAGCTAAGAGAAAGAAGAACTCAGGGTTTAAGAGGAAAAACCCTGAGGAAATTTAGATGACTATGTCTATAAAATTATTTAGAGAATTGTCTTTAAAACAGCATTTGTTATAGAAAATCAGGGCTCCATGAAGCTTCTACTTTAAGTGTTTTGCCATCTGGAGGTATGAAGTGTACCAGGGATCTAAATGGAATAAGGGGAAACTTAGAAAGAAAGAAGTAGTGAGACGAGAAAAGAGCAGTAGTTATAGTTGAAGTTCCCATAGGGCAGGGGAAGAGCACATCACATTGCTGAATATTACCTCTGGGGTTTGGAGGACCCAGGTGGGACATTTCCTTGATAAAGTTAGGGGGCCAGCATATCATCTATCTTGTATTCTGAACCATAAATGCAGAAGTGCCCTGTTGGGATGCATTGATTCCATGGGTGCTTCCATCGGGGCCCTAGGTTACCAGGCATAAGATACTATTGTACTATTTTTTTCTTACTTTTTGCAGCCCCCAAATTACTACATTATTTAATTCTTCTCATTATAGTATAATTTCTTTGTTCTAAAACTACACCAGAGAGAGAAAATTGCTAGTCACTGTTTCCTTCATCATCAGTTATTGGAAATTACCATCTTAATCTTTTATTTTTTCATATCATGTTGTCTGGTAATCATAGACCTCAATCTCTAGCTCTTTGGTCACGCTTTCCCGTTTGTGCATACCCTTGAACGGCTTGATGTTGGGGCAAATGATGCCAGCAGCCCAGTGTCATCCAGGTGCAAAGGTTCTCAAATGCCTTGCTGACTGTGCTTAGTATCACTTAAATATTTATTAAAAATATAGATACCAGGCCCCTTTGCCTAGATTTCATTTATGTAAATGTGGAGTAAAAATCTTACATTTTTAGAAAGCTCTCAGGCAGTTCTGATTTTCAGCCTGGCTGGAAATGTGTGGCCTATGGCCGTGTGTAATCATTTAGATTTATCTAAAAGGTACTTCCTTAGCTCGTCTCACCTCATTATTTTAGGAACAAAACGAAGTGAGATAAAACTTCATATGAGGTATTATTATGACACTCCATTTCTCTCTGTACACATTACCTCATTTGGGGACCGCTGCTAGAAGCCTGGCACTCCCTTTTCCAGTTGCTAGCTGGACCCTCTCTGAGAGAGGGACGAAGGGGTTAGGGTTGGATACGCAGTGGGTGACTAGACATTCCAAACCCAGTATAAATGTTACTTGGATTATTTTCTCAGTTCGGTAATCCTAAACAATTTTATAGCTAACACACACACACGCACACACACACACACACACACACACACGGAATACTGGTTCAGAACATGTTTGGTTGGAGAATTGCAAAATGTTTGGTTCATTATTATGACTTGGAAGTCATATGCTTATATATCTATATATTTAGAAATATGTCAGTATTAATAAGACTTGTTTGAAGTAGCAAATGTTCTTATCTTTTTGATGATTCTTAGCACTGCTTCTCCTGGTGTGTGATCCAAGCCATGACCTCAGACAGCTGGTCTATCTCTGATCTTACGTTGACAGGAATTTCTTCAGGATAAAAATCTGTTCCATGGGGACGTGGCAGCCCGAAATATTCTGATCCAATGTGGCCTTACTGCTAAGCTGTGTGGACTGGGCCTGGCTTATGAAGTCCACACCCAAGGGGCTATCTCCTCCACTCGCTCCATACCTCTCAAGTGGCTCGCCCCAGAACGGCTACTGCTGAGGCCAGCTGGCATCCGAGGAGACATGTACGGCTCGTTCCTGCCCTTTGGGTTTCTTCCCTTCTTGACCTGTGTGCCCTCTAGTTCCTGCCCATGGCAGCATCCGTTGCCAGTTATGTCTACAAATGAAATCTCTGCTTAGAAGTCAGACAGGCTCTCAGGCAGAAATGTGTGTTATGTGACAGAGCTCATATTTGGCATCTGGCTGCAACCCTTTTTAGTGCCTTTGAAATATTGCTTCTGTGTTAGATTAGCAGCCTTAATTAAGAAAGCAAAAATAAAATGAAAAGATTATTCACAATGATATCTAGTAGAGTCCTTTTTATTTGAAGGATGTGGGTCAAAAGTCTAGTTAAACCAGGAATTATTAAAATAAAAAATATACATATGTCAAATAATTTAACTTAAAACATATAGATGAATATTTATTTATTGATTTTGGGAGGGGGTCCAAGGCCTTTTTTTATGAGGACAGACCTGCAAGATGGTGTTATTTGTTGTTTCTTGAATGAATAGTATCCATAATGAATTATTTTCACATTTCAGATTGGGATGATTCTGAGTGAGAAACTTGAAAACAGATGTGAAGCAATTTGACCACAGACATTTATTGTTATTTTTCCTAATTTTTTACAATTGTGTCACCCACGCAATTTGATACCACTTTCCTTTTAGCAGCTAATTTTTATAGAATATTTTCAAAGCATTTAACTTACTTTTCAGGGAGCCAATATTTGAATTCATATTGAATTAGCTTGCATAATAAACATTTAATTGATTACATAATTATGTGCATGATTGGCATAAACAGGACTGTGAAGAATCACAATTAACTTTTAGTAACCATGTAACTCAAGTGCTTGGAGAATGCATAGGTGTGACACAGACTGTTTTACTAGTCGTGAATGTCATGAGTGGCAGAGAAAATCAAGAATGTCAGTTAATATGGTTAAGAGACTTCCATTGCTGCTTCACTGATGCCTGCTCTTCAATAGAAATCTGGGAGTAATAAGTTTAACCGGAAAATAGCACTCATTTAATGATGATGTCGTAGAGTAGTGAAATATACATCTCTCAAATTATATTGCTGAGGGAAATATGTATTCCAAGTGAGTGTAAAGCTTGTTCTGTCAATATTGATCCTGGGTTTGGGCTATTCGATCTCCTGAGGAAATAGCAGGTAAATTAGAAGCCTCACTTGGCCTTGTGCTAAGAAGAAAGTCTGGAATTGCAGCAGGAAGGGATGGAAAGGATGAAAGCTGTGCAGAGGGGAATCTGTGTTTGGGTGAAAGTGTTTGTGTGTTTGTGTAAACATGCACCCACAGTTCAGTCAATAATAGTAAACACCTATTACTATGACATGTAGAAAAAAGGAGACATAAATCCTGTCCTTCAAGAGATTAAACTCCAAGGGGACTGGACAGAAATGCTTTCCAATGGCGCTATTATTTGTGTTAGTTTATCAGACACTAGACACTCTCTGGGCCCTTTCACTGCCATGTTTATAGAGCTCTTCCTGAAGGCCTCCAATATTTAAGTGGGCTGTCTTTAGGAAAGGTGGAAATAGAAATAAAGTAAACGACTTTGTTTCATTTACAGATGGTCCTTTGGGATCCTGCTTTATGAGATGGTCACTCTAGGTATGTACCTGTATGCAATATGTTTATTTGAGTGATGGATGACATGTTTATTTGGAAGGGGTTTCAGTACAATCTCTGAGGTTTGAACTGGGTTGATATGTAATCCTTTTCCTTTTAACTTCCTTTTGCTTTCTTTCTCTTTTTCTTCCCTCAATACTTTACCAATTCTAAGGGTGTTTTAATATACAAAAGATAATCCCAAGGGTGATCTTCAATAACATAAGAATGTTGTCTTCAGATTTATTAACACATTTGATTGAGAAACTGCAGTACCTTCCCACATCTGGGGAGTGAGTGGCAGGTGTTATTCTTTACTTTTCTTTATTTTGTTAACTTTCCTAATGACTCAACATTCTCCTGAATTATCAGTTTTTTCCCCAGACACCTTCACCCCCAAATTTATCTTTACTTGATCATGAGGGAGCAACTATATTATATCTCGTATTTTTCTATGGTTTATATGTACTTACCCTTTGCAGGCAATTGGCCCCGGGGGGATGGAGAGTAGTGTTAGTTGTAGCTCCTCCTCTCGGGGACCCGGAGTTCTCCTGCTGCTCTGATTCTTTCCACCCCAACAGGGGCACCACCGTACCCCGAAGTCCCCCCTATCAGCGTTCTACAGCACCTCCAAAGAGGCAAAGTCATGAAGAGACCCAGTAGCTGCACACACTCCATGTAAGTGGCTTTCAAGGCCTACTCCTTTCATTCCAAATCTCTTTTTCTCCCTATCAATTGTGCTCTTTTCAGGTATCATCTCTAGCTGTCTTTTCCGTGCTGATGTACATCCCTACACCAAACGTATGCAGTAAAACACATCTGCTCATATGTCATATATCATATATACATATCACATATACATATGTAAATGTATATGTACATGTGTATACTCACACACAACATGCAACCAGTGAGAACTATGTTAGGAATCTAAATTTGGTAAAGTTCAGTTCTTCTAGAAGCTTCTAAAATAGGTAAGAAGCAGACCAAATGTAGTGCGTGTACAGCAGTCTTTTACTTGTCTAACTGCCCATCTCAGTCAGAGACGGCCAGCCTCGGCTGTGACACAGCTGTCATAGAATCCATTGCATTAGGGTTATTCATTGGCTCTTATTTAGTATTTAACCTTCAGAAATTATTGACTATCTGACTTTTCAGCTCTGAGCCCATTAGAAGCCAACTGGAAGAAGGAGGCAGGAAGAAATTTTAAGGACAGAAGAAGTACAAAAGAGATGGTTACAGAACATAAGAAACTATTAAATTACTTATGAGAAGGCAGTAGAGACTATAATATATTATTATATGCTTCCATTGAAATTGTTGCTATTTTGTAAATCTTTTAGCATCAAAAGGGTAAATTTCAAGGTGGGTTTCCATACAATAAACACTATATCAACCAGATTATAAGTGTTAACTGTTGTAACAATAAATACACCTAGTGTAGTGATACCGGCTGGGTATTCTAGAATCAAATTGCTGACAAATATTTCTTGCAAGCTCTCTATGTATAAGAGGCTGTCCTTGATGTCCTTGATACTGGGGGAGACACTTAACTGATAAAGTAGCTAATCTTGAAGAACTTAACATTAGATGAGGACATATCTGGAGCAACATGAAATAAATAAAATATCAGGCAATAAATAGAATGGTTAAAAGCTCAGATTCATCTCAGAGTTTAAAAGACATATGTTCAGTTCTAGTCCTGCTACTTTACTATATACATATATTTATTATATATTGTTTTCCTATTTTAAAATAGGTATAATGGTAATCCTACCTCAAAGTTATTGTGAAGCTAAAATGAAATAATGCATGTGTTCAGTTCCACTTCCATGCCTTACACTATAAGTGAGTTTAAACACTGGCGGCACTATTTAAGAAGCGTCTTTTACAGTCTTGTCGCACAGCACTTGTGAGTGTGGGACACAAGGCGAGGGGCTGAGGTTTACAAGGGGAGGTTTCACAGAGGAATTGAGATTTAAAACCATCCTGTGGGACAAAGAGGACATGCAAGAAATTGGGCACAGCACGAGCAAAGACAGAATTGGGTGTCAATAACCACATCTAGGGCAGAGGAAGACTCTGACTTGGCTTTCAGCCGAGAGAAGGCTTCACTGAGGCAAGGCCTCTGTGGTAGAGGAGCTAGCGGGCAGGCTGCGGACTTCACACGGAGGTAGTGGGAACCTCTGTGGGTTCTTCAGCAGGGATGGGGTGTGATGAAAGTGAGAACGGCATTATACATGCTCTAAACTGAATTGAAGAAAAGCTGGATTAAAGGTGGTAAATGCCTTTATTTAGATTAAAGCAATTTCTGGAAGAAGGTCAATTACAAAGGGGAGATTACATTATCTAAAATTAATATGAATAATCTTCCATAACTTCTTATATGTTTTTTAATATTTTTTTAATTTTTCAATTATAGTTGACATATGATATATTAGTTTCAGGGGTACAACATAGTGATGGGACATTTACATAGCTTATGAAGTGCACACCTCAGTAAGTTTAGTACCCGTCTCATAACCATACATAGTTATTACAGTATCATTGACCACATTCCCTCTGCTGTACCATAACTTCTTACTTTCCTGGCTGTCATATATCTTGTCCTGGTAGATAAGTTCTAGCAACTGTCTGGAATGCTACAAGTTAGTGACAACTAAAGATGAGAGCACAACTTCTGAAAGCTTTTGTCAATAGAATGGGGGGGGCGGGGCGAAACTGTGCTGTTATTCTGACTGTAGCCTGAGAAATCTTCAGTCATTCCTGTGATAAAAGGGCTCTGTTGAGAAGATGACATTAAGAGACTTAGAATTGAGGGGGTGCAATGAATATTAACCTCTGGGAAGAATATGGACAATGAGGTTTATGTCAGGACAATGAGTAGATTAAAGAACTGCAGGGTGTTTTGTTAAGGGTTTTATAGGTGAGGAGACGTGTTCCTCATATATTTGCCTTGCCAAGCAAGTCCGTTTTTCTGGTTTCCCTTTCAGGTATAATCTGATGAGGTCCTGCTGGCGCTGGAAAGAGGACAGCCGCCCCTCACTCCGAGAGCTCGGCTCACGCCTAAACACTGCGGCTCGAACTGCGGATGACAGAGTTGTGCTGCAGGTCCCAGAGCTGGTGGTTCCTGAACTGTATGCGGCTGTGGCAGGCGTCAGCGTGGAGAGCCTCTCCCACAGCTACAGCATCCTTTGAAGATCCCTGGGCAAGGACATTCATGTGTGATCATATACTCTAGGAACCAATTCCTCTGAGAACAGAGGATGGACTTTCTGGAGGGACACAAAGGGAGAAGTGTCACATGGAGCCTGGATCTCCCCCTACACATCTCCCTAGATGTGTGAAATGATGCTGGGTGAGGCGCTCCACACCTCGTACCCTTAAGGTTCAGCACTCCAGTTTCGTTTATGCCGTCCCAGTCCTAAAGACTCAGGGCAGAAGAGGCGCACGGTGTCGCTACAAAGGAGGTTTTAGAAACCTGCCATTTTGCGGGGGGCGCATGGCACAAATAAGCTGGTCCCTCCCACCACAGGCTAGTTTCCTCTTGAAGTATGTTTTTTTCTAGACCATTATAAGGTCCAGGGAAATCAGAATTGAATGAAGAAGTAGAAAGCCAAAAAAGGAGTTGATGAGAAAGAAAATTAAAGGGTCTATTTGCTCAGGGATATAGATGTGGACCGAGGTTATCCTTCAAAGAGAGGTTGAGGAAAGATGTGAAACTCCATGTAATGGGCCCTTCCTGCAGGGCTGGAGGAGAACCATGAGGGAAAATTTCTGAGTTTCCCCTGGGCATCCGTAAGAGAGAGATGGTCCCCTTTTACCTAATGCTGAGGCAGGTGGACCCTGTTGATACTATTTTTTATCTAGAAGCTAGAGAGGTCATTGTATGATTAAGAACATTTCAACATGTATTTTTCTTATCAGGCTAGCTTCCTGGTCCCTGTAAGACTAAGGAGACTGAGCTGCAGTGACGCTGATGATTAATATACTGTGTGTGTTTAATAAATAGGAAAGGCGGAAACCAAGCAAGAATGCTTAGTAGGCCAGAAGGTCTTTAACAAGGGCTAGCAGTGGATACCTTAGAAAGAAGGATGGTCGTTTCCTATTTTCAGTCATCCATTGATGTACTGTGAAACTTACTTCATTAAATTAATATTTATTGAGTGAAAGTGGGTTTTCAGGTATACAGCTGCTAAAATCTCTACAGTAGGGAGGATAAAAGTAAACAAATGGAAGTTAATGGCAACAGAAAAATTTGAGAGGTAATCTACATTGCCAGAAAAAGGATAAAATGGGTAAAATACTTACCTCATAGGGTTGTTGTGAGGACTGAATGAGAGTATTTGTATAGTATCTGACACATAATAATAGGTGCTCAATAAATGTTAATTTCTTTTCTTTCCTCCTTCCTTTCCTAGAATCTGTTATGTCTTTTTCATTAAAAATCTAACCTGGCCGAGAAGAAAACCCTGGTCATTAGTCACACATGCCTAAAGGCAATGAATGGTATGGTTCAAGTGCCACATGACAAAAATGTTGAAGTCATTATTTTTGTGTGAGCTTTTGGACGACGATAGTAATCTCCTCCTATTGCCAAATACTGAAACTAGTGATGGCAATTCGGTTGAACATGTGATCCGTGATTTTAAAGACTACTCACTCGGGGCACTCTAGGAAGGACATCTAAGCCTGCCATGGGAAAGATGACTGGCAGCTGAATTATTTTGTAGAAGTTAAAATCCTGATGGAGTCATGATGAGTCATCCAACTAAATAATGATTCGTACGCCTGCAGGAATACCAAAGTGACTCGTCAGAATTTAAATGGGTGGTCAGTGGCAGTAGAGTGAAGGGAGGTTGAGTGGCTTGGCACAAAATGATAAAGCCTCAGGGAATCTCATCATTGCTTCTGGGCTGTTCAGTTGAGTCAAATTTACACAGTATTTCTTTATTCAAAAAATTTTTTTTAAACTGAGTGTTAAGGACAGCACTGCCAGATATTGTACTAGGTGTTGAATAAAAGAAATAGCTTTTGATCACAGTCAAAGTAAGACTTTATACACATAGTTGTATGAATATTTGTAAATTACACATTGTAGTTAAGTGCTATGAAGAAAAGTGCAGGATAGTAGAAGGGAGTATAAAATAGAGAAGCCTGAAGATATGGCATTTAAACTGAGACCTTAGGGATGGGTGAGTAAGGCTGACAGACTGAAGAGAGACTTCCAGGACAACGTGTGTGAAGATTCTGAGGCAATAAACTGTGGAACCGAAAAAAGGCAAGTGGGATGGGAGCATAGTGAGGTGAAAGGAAACTGGGACATGATGAAATTGTTCTTTCATGCTGTATGTTAATATTTGTTTTTGGAAGAGGGAAAGAAGCAGATAATTGCTATATTCAATTTTTACCTATAATTTTGTTTTTCTGGATTCAGGTCTGGAAAACTGGATACACTAATTATTTATTCTAAGAAAAATGGGTCTTAGACATGGACAGTGATGTGGGGATTAACTGTGGAAGTGAGGGGCAGGCTGGGTGGAAGGGGGCGAAGGGGGAAAATTGGGACAACTGTAATGGCGTAAACAATAATAAAATGTACACACACATGCACATAACAAAAAAGGAAATTAGGTCTTTTCCTCACTTGGCCAGGCTTTCTCCAAAAGAGAGATTATATTTGTGGCATCTTTCATTTATCAGCTATACCAGGTATTTCCGGGATTCAGTCTTTTTATTAAGTGTCTAACTAGTTCTGGCATATAGGAAGACCTGTTATAAAACTCATCATATAATGCTTTATAAATTTTAAATCATTTTACATGCATTATGTTATTTTAGGCTCTCAACAATTCTATGAGCTTGGCAAAGTTGATATTCATGTGGTTGGTGAGCATATTAGAGACAGTGACTTAACTGAGGTTAGGTAGAGGTGAGTGTTGGGAATGAATCCCAGGTCTCGAACTGCCACTCCTTTTATTGAATCCCACCGAAGGCTGAAGGTCATCAGCCGACAGATTTACTCTGTATGTTGGTAAAAGGATGATCAACAGTAGACAAACATAGACTTTCTGTAAAAGCTCACCTTATTGTTCTCCATCCTTCAAAGCCCATCCCACGCAGGAGCATTCCTTACTTCCCCAATTTAATTCTGTCTGGTAAGAAACATGAGCTAAACTATATGATCTTTTTTTTTTTTATATTCAAAATATCAACATTTGTATTTGTTTAAAATTTTTATTGTATTTTTCCCATTACCATTTAACCCCCTTATAACCCACCTTTTCACTGCAATCACCACACTGTCGTCCATGTCCAGGAGTCCTTTTTCCTCTTTGTTCAATCCCTCCCCCTCCTAATCACCCCCGGCTCCCTGCCCCCAGCTGGCATCATGCTCTCTATCTAAGAGTGTCTCTATTTTGCTTGTTAGTTGAGTTTGTTCATTAGATTCCACATATGAGTGAAATCATATAGTATTTGTTTTTCTCTGACTGGCTTATTTCACGTAATATAATGTTCTCCAGGTCCATTCAGGTTGTCGCAAGGATAAAGTTTTCTTCTTTTTCACGGCCAAATAGTAGTCCATTGTGTAAATGTCCCATAGTTGTTTTATCTACTCATCTTACTAATGGACACTTGGACTGCCTCCATATCTTAGCAATTGTAAATAATGCTGCAATGAACTTAGGGGTGCTTATGTTCTTTTGAATTAGTGGTTCTTTGTATATATTCCCAGAAGTGGGATAGCTGGGTCAAAAGGCAGATCCATTTTTCATTTTTTTGAGGTATTTCCATACTGCTTTCCAAAGTGATTGCACTAGTCTGTATTCCCACTAATAGTGCAAAAGGGTTCCCCTTTCTCCACACCCTTTCCAGTATTTGTTGTTTGTTGATTTATTGATGATAGCCATTCTGACAAGTGAGAGGTGGTATCTCATTGTGGGTTTAATTTGCATCTCTCTGATAATTAGTGACGCTGAGCATCTTTTCATATGTCTATTGGCCATATGCCTATTTGTGTATTCTCTTTGGAGAAGTGTCTATTCAGGTCTTTTGACCATTTTTAAATTGGATTTTTTTTTTAATTTTTTTGGTGCGGGGTGTTGAGTTTTGTAAGTTCTTTATAAATTTTGGATGTTAATCCCTTATCAGATGTATTGGTGAATTTGTTCTCCCATTCTTGGGTTGTCTTTTTATTTTGCTGATGTTTTCTTTTGCTGTCCAAAACTTTTCAGCTTAGTGTAATCCCATTTGTTTATTTTTTTCTTTTATTTCCTCCTGTCTGAGGAGATACATAGGATAAAATATTGCTTAAGCAATATCCGAGATTTTACAACCTATATATTCTTCTATGATTTTTATGGTTTTGGGTCTAATACTTAAGTCTTTAATCCATTTTGAGTTTATTCTTGTGTGTGGTGTAAGACGGTAGTGTAATTTCATTTTTCTGCGTGTATCTGTCCAATTTTCCCAATACCACTTACTAAATAAACTTTCTTTAGCCCATTGTATATCTTGCTTCCTCTGTCAAATGTTGGGTATAAAGGTGAGGGTTTATTTCTGGGCACTCTATTCTGTTCCATTGATCAGTGTGTCTTTATATGCCAGTACATGCTGTTTCACTTACTATGGCCTTATTGTATAGTTTGCTATTAGGCAGTGCAATTCCTCCAATTTTATTTTTCTTCCTCAGGATTACTGTTGGTATGTGGACCCTTTTGTGGTTCCACATAAATTTTTGAAATATTTGTTCAAGTTCTGTGAAATATGACACTGGACTCATTTGAGCTTCTTACCGCCACAACTCCACAGGGCACTAAATCTTAACCCTTAATGAAGTTTTACTATAAAAAAACAAAAACAAAAACCTCTTTATATACCACGACTGTCAGGATTTTCGTTTTCAATGTGTTGAAAATTTCAGCCCTCTTGTTTGATAGATTCTTTCTACTTTGTAACTTCTAGGGTTTCAAGTTGCGGATTAACTAGGGTGGGCCAAAGGGGCAAGACCTGTGTTAGGGACCTAGCAGGAGGAAGAGTTGTATTTAGGTCTAACATTCCGATTCCCGATTTTAGCTTTACTCTCCCACCAGTTAAAGGGAAGTAACGCCACACCCAGCTCTCAAAACGCCACAACAATCAGAGCCGAAAAGCAAATGCGACTTGCAAACCCTAGTTCCCACCTTATAAAAAAAGCCATCCTACTTTCATGTTTCCGTGTTTTGCTAATATAATATGATTTACTTATTTTTGAAAATAACAGGCTTCTACCTCCAACAACGCGAAATTCAAGTCACTGAAGCCCTTTCTCTGGCGCCTTCGGGACTGAAAAACGCAGCCTCCCTCGCCGCTTTCCTCTGCGGGCCAGGGAGGCAAGAGGGGCGCGTCCGCAGTGACGCGGTCATCCTGGGCCGCTGACGTCACTGCCAGGCGCCCGGTGGCACGTTGGCCGAGCTTTCGGCGGGCTTTCTGCGGAGAAAAATGGCTTTGGCCAGCGATTTCTATTTGCGCTACTATGTCGGGCACAAGGGCAAGTTCGGACACGAGTTTCTGGAGTTCGAGTTCCGGCCGGACGGTGAGCGGAGGAGGCGGGGTGGGGCGGGCGGCCCCTGTGGGCGTGCGAGTGTTCGGGGGCTGAGGCCACTGCTTCTGGCCGCACAGATAGGAGCTTGAGAATACAGGGGCGTGGGTTGGTTTTGTGAATAAAAGGGAATTAATCGGCGGAAATTAATTCAGAAAAGCTAATCCTGGCAGATAGTAAAGATGAATCCACAGCAGTTAGCATCCCAGTCTGCTCACTGGGAGGCCCTTAAGGGACTAGTTTATCGATCTAATAGTAGAACATTTTAAAGCATATCTTCAACAGGTGGTGGACCAGTGGATGCAAAAATTTTCCGGTGGCCAGCAGCCATCGGACTACCCATTCATCCATTATTCATTCAAACCTTGTACGTAAGGCAGCATGAACGAGTAAGACCCGCCCTGAAGCGGGGAGCCCAATATGTAGAAAAATGAGTGAATGATCCGTTTTGGAAGCTGAAATACAGTTGTTCTCCCTAGCATGCATTAAGAATACAAAAAAGGGTTGTGGTCAGTTCTGCATGAAGGAGTAGGGAAAGCTTCCTAGGGAAGGTGACAGTTGAAATGACTCTTGAAATAGATATTTTCTTAGCTAGGGAGCAGACGTTTCTTTTTTGAATGCATATTATGTGTTGGGCAATATGTAAATACAAAGACCGAGGATACAGTAATGAATGAGACTCTTTAATTTCCCACAATGAATTATGTCTTGGTGGGTCACACAGACAGGAAACTAACCGTAAGTCAGTATAGGTATTATGAATTAAGTGTGATGTCCATGATTTGGACAAAGTTCTATGAGAGCGTGAAGGAAAAATTAGGGGAGGATCACATTAGGAAAGGGGAAGAGTATCAGACATTTCAGGCAGAACTCAAGTAAGGACAGCCGTGCAATTATTTAGAAACTGTAATCGCCTTATTCTCCTTTGTTCTCCCCATGTTTCATCTAAATTTAGTTAAGCAACCAATTTATATGAATTCTCCACCTGTTCTTTTTTTATGTGACATTGTTTTCAGTGCCATTGCCTATGAATAGTTTCAGCTTTTAGCCATTAACATAAATTAAGTAGTCTAATGTTATCAGGGAACTTTCATGCCCGAACAGTGGTTCTCATCCATTTATCTGCCACCACCCCATCCACACACTTCCATCAATAACAGTGAGTCACAAAGGCAGTGATTCCTCAGGGGCTCACCTCATTTGGTTTACCTGTCATTTTAGAGTATCAGGACCACGTGACAGGTGCTTCTGGCCAATTGACTAGCCTTGAGGAGATGCATCCATCAGGGAGTACAGAGTCATGATGGATTAAAATTAAATATAAACAAACTGGCCAACTTTTATCTAGAAGCAGCACATAGTTCGTATGCCTCCTAATCACAATTCTAAAATACTTAGCATTGCCATAGTATTATACATACATTAATTTGAAGAAAAAGAATTAAAAGAGAACATTTTGGAGTAATGGGGACAGCAGGAGTATTGAAAGAAGGTAGCTCTGGATCTGAATCTTGTGTGACCCTGGCAAGTTACTTAACTGTTTCTCAACTATGAGTAAGTGGGAGAATAAAACCCCTCTTTTAAAGTCATGTAACTGATTAGATTAAATGCTCTGGGTTAATCAGCACTAATGCAGACATAAAACATAAACTTTAAAAGAAATGTTTGTTCCTTTTTCAGATCTCCTGTCTAGTTCAGGACATAGCTTAAGAGAATAGGCCTTACCCAGTCGGGGCACATGCCTGGGTTGCGGGCCAGGTCCCCAGTGAGGGCCATGTGAGAGGCAACCATACATTACTCTTTCTCTCCCCCTTCCCCTCCCTCTGAAAATAAATAAATAAAATCTTTAAAAAAAAAAAAGAAAGAAAGAAAGAAAATAGGCCTTAAAAATGGCCTTCCCATTATACTGAAGGCATGGAATATTTAAAAATTATACTGAATATTTAAAAATTATATCAAAAGGCATGGGATATTTTAAAAATTGCGTAACTTCAACTGCTGCCGACTTACCAGCAAATTTTTGAGTGTCTACTTTCGAGGCTTGGTCTTATGCTAGGAGGGAAGAAATATTCATAAAAATAGTAGTATAAAATGGACTTCATCTTCAAAATTGCTTACAATGTCATTTCTTTATTTTTTTTAGCAGTTTTTGCTGTTATAGATTGAATTTTTTTCCACTTCCCACAGGAAAGCTTAGATATGCCAACAACAGCAACTATAAAAATGATGTCATGATCAGAAAAGAGGTAAGTTCTTTTGGCATGTCTAATTTTTTACAGCTACCCATTTTTCTCATGTCTGTACTGAATTCACAAAAGTACATATAAGGCTGTATTGTAAAGAGGAAGCCAATTTATAGATTGAAAAGGGATTCTACTTAAATTACATATAATTGTATCATCAATAACAACAAAAGAAGCAATCTGAATATAAGTTGTAGTCCCACATTTGACAATATCATTTAATTCATTTTATAATTAGCCTTTTTACTCTATTCACTACTTAAAATGGTAATCATGATTTAAGAATAGTATGAATTTTAAATCAAAGGCTTAAAAGTTAGGAATAAGAAAAAGTTCAGATCACTGCGATGTGTACTTGGATTTGTCTCTGTTCACCTCAGATTTTTTGGTCGTCACTATTAACCACTCGGAGAGAGGTGAGTCCCGTGTTACCAAGGCAGAATGCAGGGTTTCAAAGGGGGGCTGAGTGATGTGAAGAGGGAGAAATATGTATTAAAGGAAAGGGCAAGAGAGTTAGGAAAAATCCTAAGATGGATGAGTGATTCTCTCCCATCTTCTGCTTTGGAGTCAGAATTAAATTTTTCTGTGATACTCTCTTTGAATATTTGGAGTTCGTAACTCTGTTAAATCATTTTCTTCTGAGTTGCGAGAAGGAACAGAGAGGCATTTTGAAATCTTTATTGTAACTTGTTTTCAGGCGTATGTCCACAAGAGTGTGATGGAGGAACTGAAGAGGATTATTGATGACAGTGAAATTACAAAAGAAGATGATGCTTTGTGGCCTCCTCCTGACAGGGTTGGCCGGCAGGTTTGTAATTAGTCATTCCTTAAATGCATAAATATTAAAATTGTTATGTCATTGTTGTTTTTCCTTATTTATTTATAATAGATACTCATTGATTCCTTAGTTTTCCATTAACAGGTATCTGGTACTTTTTTTCTTACCTTATGCTACCTTCTAGTAGTGAGGGAGTCCATACATAGTTCTAAATTTAGCTGTCTTTCCGAACAATCTGTTGTAGCCACCCAGCCACGGTTCGGATGTTTTCACACTGTTGTAGTTTCTATTATATGTTAATTAATTTTATTAGGAACAAGTATAGAGATCTGTTAAATTCGAGACTTAAGATTCTCATTGACTGTGTACAATTTATTTTCTCTAAATTTATAACTTTGAAAACTCTTATTTGCGTCTCTTGCCCCAGAGAGGGATTTGATTGGTTTCTTTGTTCAAACTGGCCACTGTCTTGGCCTCTCATATTCGCCCCAGAGTAATTGATAGTCTTAGAGGGCTTCTGAGAGCGCTGAAGGCTGTTTCCCTCAATAGAAAAGACAGTTTGATTTCCGAATTGGACCTTTTGAACTCTGGGAGAAAAGAGATATGATCCTTGGACAAAAAAACATTTAATTTCACTTTTGTTTGCCCTGAGGATTATACTTTGTAACACCTTCTTTGACTAGGAGAAAATCTGGAGAAAACAGATGTTGACCTTCTGTAGCAGTAACTTCACTCTTCTGTTTAAAGAAACATTCTTTATGAAATCAAGGATAATAGGTAACATTACTTATGCCTTGCAAACGCCTTTAAAAGTAAGTTTAGATCTGTTTTAAGTGCTGAAAACACTCAGGGAGAATCCAGTGTTTTCGTCTGCTCACTTGACGATGTGGTCGTGTGTTTTGCTGATTAGGCATCCTCCAGGAATTGTTTATTGGTCTTTAAGTCAAAGATTTTATGATTGTTTGAGAACTTTAGTTAATTATGAATTTTGTGTGTGCCATAAACTGTGCATAATTAGGTCTTCTGATCAGGTGTATGTATAAGACTATCTTGAATGGCATCTGTTATTTAACCTGAAAAATTACTGCAGATATTACCTCTTAATTGTTGTTTTTAGATCTGCAGGTAAATATAGAGAAAAATTATACAGTAAGTATGGCACACTGGGAACATCTACATTGTGTTATGTTTGTTTTAATAGTTCTTAATTTTAATGTTTTATGAAGTCAAAGTGTATCACTCTTTCAGTCTTACGGTCCAAGATTCAAATATCAGTACCATCACCTACTGGTGGTTGTAAATAGAAGCTAGTTTTGTCCTGTGCTTTCTGAGTTTTGGGTTTCACAGCTGTAAAATAGGCTAATGAAGTCCACTTGACAAGCATATTTTAGGGAATTACAGATAATATTTGTAAATTCCCTAGCAGCAGGGCTTGACACATAGTAGGTACTAAAGTGGTACTGTTATTAATGTCACGCATTTAATTTTTGGAGCCTGGTAAAGAGGATAATGTGTTTTATTTTATTAAAAGTGGCTTGTACTCATATTATTTTTACAACATTGTGCCTCAGAGTGATGCCTTTAGTTTTTACCAATATTATAAGAAACATTTGTATGTCACTCTTAAGTATGTCATTCATTTTACAGAATCTTTATGAGATCTCTGGAGAGTAATTTGGGTTAACCTTAATATTGGGGACTCGTGCAGGTGATGAAGTTTTTATTTTTTTATTTTATAGACACAGTTTATGTCTAACAGATTAAGGTACCCCCCCCCGCCCCCACCCTGCCCCTCTATTACTGATAGAAAACATGCAGCTAAAATTGGGACCCTGTGGTAGCAAGGATAGAGATATCTCTGAGGTGAGTTTATATTAATTACAGTTCTCTCTTTTATTTTCTTTAGGAGCTTGAAATTGTAATTGGAGATGAACACATTTCTTTTACTACATCAAAAATAGGTTCTCTTATTGATGTAAATCAGTCAAAGTGAGTATGTTAAAGCATTTTTATTTAATTGATCAAATTTATTAGAGGGCTTCATTTTAGAGCTTTAGACAGTTTGCTAAGCTTATTTCATTGGCACCTTATCAGTTTATCATGCAGATATAATTCTGATTTTTATGTTATTAAAGACTTGCTGCCAAAGAAGGTAGCTGTGTATTGATTCCCATAAGAAAAAAAAAATCTGACAACTATGAATAATAATGCCCAAGTTTTACTAGCTACTTTTTATAAAAATCAAAAGAAAATCTGTGCTGGGTACCAGCCTCAGTAGCCCCACAGCATCACATCATTGTCCTGCTGGGCTGATCTTCAAACGGAGGGGGAGTCCAGTAGAGCTTCAGCTGTGTGCGTTTTCTCAGGTTCTGTGTCGCTGTGGCACATGCCTTTGTCTTTTCTGCAGCACCTCTCCGCCTCCAGTTGTTTCTCGCCACTCTTTCCCTTTAAAATGTCCCATGGTGTTCTTTTTCTGTCGCTAAGTTTTAGTAACTTGCTTGTTTTACTGGTTTGAATATAAGCTCCATGAGAACCTTGTGTATCTTCAGAATTAGCAGTGTGCCTGGCACATGGCAGATGCTTTTTGAATATTTATTAGAGGAAGGGAGAGAGGAACAAATGCCTAATAACTATTGGATGTAATAGGCTATGTTCATAAAGACAGACCAGATACTTTTAAACTATCAATTTCCCACAGCTCATGAGGATGTGGCATTCATGCCCTACTGGGATTATAAATTGGTACAATATTTTTAATGTTTGTTCTTATTTTTTAAAAGATTTTATTTATTTTTAGAGAGTGGGGAAGGGAAGGATAAAGAGAGGGAGAGAAACATCAATGTGTGGTTGCCTCTCATTCATCCCCTACTGGGGACCTGGCCTACAACCCCGACATGTGCCCTGACTTGGAATCAAACTGGCGACCCTTTGGTTCGCAGGTTGTTGCTCAATCTACTGAGCTGCACCGGTGAGGGCCAGGTGCAGTGTGTTTTAGAAAGCAATTTGATAATTTGCCTCAAAAACTATTAATATTTCATTACCCTTTTCACTTATTTTCACCCTGGGAATTTTCTTCTGAGTGTCTATCTGTGGAAATAGCCTCAAATAATGAAAAAGCTTTATTAAAAAGATGTTCATTGAAACCTTACTTGTAATTGGAAAAATATCCAAATGTCTAAGAAGGAGAGAATTATTAAATCAAGAATTACTTGTGGATTTTTTTTTTAATATAATGGAAAAACTAATGTTATAAAGGGTCCAGGGAATAATTTTAATTATTAAAAAAAAAATAGAAAAACACCAAAATGTTTATAATTATTCTGTGAGAAGTGCCATTATTAGTGTTATGAATATAATTTTTTCTATCTTTGTAATTTTATTTGCTTTATACATTTTTGTGGTGCATAACTATTTATAAGAAAGTAAACACTTTAAATATGAGATGAATACTGGTGAGGAAAATGTATAAATTTTTTTACAGAGAAGATAGAGATGGTAATCATGGACTCCTTTAACTTAATTATTTTAGATTTTTGTTTTGTTTTAGGAATTAATTTGTAGAATTATGGTATTGCAAAAAAGTAACTTTTACCTTTTTAAATTTCAGGGATCCTGAAGGCCTTCGAGTATTTTATTATTTGGTACAGGACCTGAAATGTTTAGTTTTCAGTCTTATTGGATTACATTTCAAGATTAAACCAATCTAAATTATATGTTTTTTGAAGCTGTTTTTATATTTAATTAAGGGATTGGTAAAGAGGGGTTATTTGTCATTTACAATATCAGGATTTTATGTATGTGAAGCAAACTCTTTTGTATGCAAATTGAAAATAAGAAAATATATAAATAAATAAACTTAGTGGTTATCTTCACTTTTGTCCAAGTGGGTTGGACAGTGCCCACACACAATAAATTCTGTACATAAAAGACACCTTTTGTTGAAATTTTGCTCCAATAAAACTTACCAAAGCCTGGGTAGAGAGTGCTTTTTTCAGGAGGCTATGTCTGTCATCACTTTAAAGATAATAAAAAATTGTTGTCGGAGGTACATGCTATGGCAGAAACTCTTTCAGGTAGAAATATGTAGATAGAATAAAGGCAATTATTTCTTTCATACCTGATGGGATTTAGGTTTTTGGTAGTTATAGAGGTTGTTTACAGAAGGTTCTGGATTTTTTACATTTATCACAAATTCCTCAGGGACTTTTTACATTGAAATGTTTTTGGTATAAGCAGTAATTTCCTGAAGGATGACAAGTAAAATCAGTACCCCAGGTTAGGCACACTTTTTATTGTGCCCTTATCCCTTATTTCACAAATATATATTTTGTGTATCTTTTGGAACTAAGTGAGCCCTCAGCTTAAAAATTACTTAAAATTTAGACTTAAGTGTGTGTGTATCTATATGTTTATATTTTAACCCCTAATGAACACAGGTCCCGCTCATATTTCTCAGTTCCCTTCAACCCCTGATGGACTTGACCTTTCACTATTTCGCCTGTTACTCTTCAGTCAGATCCCCACTCTTTAAACATGTGCAGTCCTGGTAGATTAATCCACTTGCGCCAGGGACCAGTCAGGTGTGACTTTAGGGTGAAAGAATTAGTCTCTGCAGTCTTCATTCCTGAGCAGCTAGACAAGAGCAGCTCTGTCCAGTAAACTCTTTGAGATTATAGAATGTTCCGTCTCTGCAGTCCAGAAGGGTAGCCACTAGCCTTACATGTGGCCACTGAGTACTTAAGATTTGTCTAGTGTAACTGAGTTTAATAGTCCTATTTAATTAGTAAACAATTTTCCGAACATTGTGAACAATTTCAAACATCAAAGTGTAAAATGAACAGCCATATGCCAATCTAGATGCTGTAATTGACTTTTTACTGTAATATGTCATAAATAATATCCTTTTGATTTTTCACTTAATGGTAGAATAGTATAATTGGTGCCAATAGATCACTTTTTTTAGTACTATTTAATTTCGATTAAATTTAGATAGTCAGATGTGGCTTGTGGCTACCCTTTGGACAGTGTAGCTCCAGAGCATGGCTTGGTAGCCTGTTTGCCGTGGAGCACTGTCTGGTATTTTACATTGCATGGAAATGCGTCGCCATCTTCCTCACAGATGCCATGGAAATCACCTTGTCTCCACTGTGCAAGAATACACTGTCATCACCTCCGAGTCTCTCACTGACAACAAACATTCCTGTTCAACTTGTAGACCTTGATGGATGTGCAGTATAAAATCATGCTATAATTTTCTTGCACTTCCATGTCAGGAAAAAGGGAGAAACAATCACCCTTTGAACTTCCTATGTGTCCACAATTTTTGGTTGCTCCTCAAAATAACCCTTAGTCTGTGGCTCCTGTTGAATAAGATGATCCACTCAAGACTGAGCATGGTTGAGGAGAAATAATTCTCAGATTTAAAAAAATCTTTAAGATACTAACTCTTAGTCTCCATTTGTAACTTCCCTGTAGTGCTAATTTACTTATGCTCCATCCTCACTACCTACTAAGTTCTTATATTTAAACAAGGTGAGTTATTAGAATAAATGTTTTATATTGTCTCTGATTTCTTACACCTTGTTTGAGCTGGCTCTTGATTGTAAGCTGCTGGTAGACAATGATCATTAAAAATTAAATTTTGTCATCATAGTTTGAGAAACTTTTATAAGATTTTTATTTATTTCTAGACAAAAGAGAAGGGAGGGAGAAAAGGGGAGAAACATCAATGTGTGGTTGCCTCTCGCGCCCCCTACTGGAGCCCTGGCCTGCAACACAAGCATGTGCCCTGACTGGGAATTGAACCAAAGACCCTTTGATCCATAGGCTGGTGCTCAATCCACTAAGCCACACCAGCCAGGAATCAATTTTTATAGCACTCAGGTCAGTGGATACACGTACCCACCCCTGTGCCCCCAAATAAGGAGACCACTTGCAATAAACAAGCATCTATTCCAAATATTGGTTTAGGATCCCATCCCTCGTGCCCCTTCATGGGATAGAGTGTCACTACCCAGCATTTGCACAGTCTTCTCCATATCATAGTTTCTTTGTAAACATTTATCAACTAGTTGTCTTTTAGTTACTGCCTTCAGATTATTTGTCTTTGTAACTTAGTCTGAGATGGAAGATACTCATTTCTGTTGCTATGGAAACATTTCAAGTACCACGAATGTTGTATATGTGCATACTCATACTGCAAAGTTGTATATTCACACACATTGGATACGGCTGTGTCTTGAATGTAGCCCAGTGGTGGTCCTGATTGCTCATGTATAGCCTGAATAGAACACTTTAACCTTGATCAACCTGAAAACGAGTCGTGCTGTAAGTTCAACCACTGATCCATGCGAATTTTTTTTAAAGACCTTTAGAGCAGCTTCAGGTTCACAGCAAAAGTGAGAGATTGACCACAATTTACGAACTTGAGAGTGATGCAGAACATCTTTTGTGGGGAGCTGGTGGATGCAGGTGGCATCCTTTACTTCAGCGTGGGACAGGAAGAACAGCACCCTGCTGGCTGCTGTGAAATGCTAAACAACTTAGGTTTGGAGCTGTGGGCAGAGGCGTGAAGGTGTGACTAAACTGTGTGCTAAGCTTCTAGCCGACAAAGTTACCATTGTCAGGAAAAGATGTGTAAAACGTGTGGTTTCCCAAATGAAAAAAAGCTTTGCAGCACAGCAGCCATTAATAAGTGAATGCTTTATGTATTTATATTATACTTGTGTAAGTGTGTTTTGCACAAAAGTGAATTTGGAAGACAAGGTATAAAAACCTTTAAAATATTCTTTGGATTTATCATCTTTCTGCTTCATTAACAGTGGTTGTGATGAAGTTTGGTGCTTCCAATTTTGTGCATTTAATAAAAGGCCATACTAGGGGTTTTAGTCTCATCTGAAGTTACTACTGTTCTTTCTTTTCTTTTCTTTTTTTAAATTGTTCATGTATAGTTGTTTGCATTTTCCCCCCACCCCAGCCATCCCCACCTCCCTCCCCTGATTCCACCCCTCCTTGGTTTTGTCCATGTGTCCTTTCTAGTTGTTCTTGAAAACCCTTCACCCTTTTCCCCCTATTATCCCCATCCACCTCCCCTCTGGTATCTATCAGTTTGTTCTTAATTTTGATGTCTCTGGTTATATTTTGCTCACTTGTTTGTTTTGTTGATTAGGTTCCACTTAAAGGTGAGATCAAAATGTATGCACTCTTGTTGGGATTGCAGACTGGTGCAGCCACTGTGGAAAACTGGAATTCCCTCAGAAAACTAAAAATGGAACTGCGTTTTGACCTGACAATTCCACTGCTGGGATTATATCCTAAGAATCCTGAAACACCAATCTAGAAGAAACTATGCACCCCATTGTTCATAGCAGCACAGTTTACAATAGCCAAGTGCCAGCAACCTAAGTGCCCCTCTGTAAATGAATGGATCAAAAAATTATGGTACATTCACACAATGGAATACTATGTAGCAGAAAGAAAGAAGGAGCCCTTTCTTTCTACCCTTTGCGACAGTGTGGATGGAACTGGAGAGCATTATGCTAAGTGAAATAAGCCAGGCGGTGAAAGACAGATACCATATGAAGTTACTACTGTCTAATGCTAGTTGTCTTCTCATCTAGGAAGAAATCTACTTTTTCTAGAAATTATAGCTTAGAAAAACAA
>PVJI01010776.1:8916-59040 GCA_004026765.1 Micronycteris hirsuta | reverse complement strand
CAAGGACCTACATCCAAGAATACTCTATCCAGCAAAGTTTTCATTTAGAATGGAAGGGCTGATAAAGTGCTTCTCAGATAAGGTCAAGTTCAAGAAGTTCATCACCACCCAGCCTTTATTGTATGAAATGTTAAAGGGAGTTATATAAGGTATGGAGGAATATCAACAGGGGAGTGGTATGGGGAGAGGGTGGGAACAGGGCACAGAACAAGTAGCATAAATGGAAGGTAGACAACAGACAGGAGGAGGTTAAGAATAGTATAGGAAGTGCAGGAGCAGAAGGACTTATGTGTATGACCTATGGACAAAACTAAAGGGTGGGGAAAGGGGCATTAAGGGGGTGGGGGGCAAGAAGGGTGGGAAAGTGGGACAACTGTAACAGCATAATCAGTAAGATATAATTTAAAAAATAAAATAAAATAAAAATGAAAAAAGAATTCAATAACATTAAAGTTATTAGGATAAAACAAATAATGCCAGAAGTTTTCTAAGTCACAAGTTTCCTCTTTATCATGTGATTCAGCAAATTTCAGCAGTTTTAAGAGTAAAGCTTTCTGAATCTGGGGCCATATGACCAGTCCCAGAGCTCAAGGAGCGAGGCTTGAATCCATACTTCCATACTTGAGGAATCAAAGCAGCCAGCACAGAAGAAGAGCCTACCTCTCCTCTAGGCTCAGGGCTCAGAGCTCAAGGCCTCTGTCCTACTTGGAAGTTTTGGGATTTTGTTGGCCTAAGGAATCAATGGCCAATGTGCTGACAGCTTTTATTAAAAAAAAAAAAGTAATCCCTAAGCTTTGAGCTCAAAATACAGTCTGCACTTCCTAAGACACCAATGCCCCCAAAGCCTTTTAATAACTGGTATATTTGTGTTTTCATGTCAGAAAGACCAAAATACATCAATCAAAGACACTTTTGTCCCTAAAGTTCATTCATTTGCATTCTAAGGAAGACTCACAGGGTTTGTGGGTCAAATGTAAACAAAAGACTGCTATGTGGCCCGACATCTCAGGCTTCTGAAAGCTCCAGCCTTCAACGGCAGCTGTGAGATTTCCCTAGGAGCTCCTCCTATGTGCCTGACAAATGCTGTATAGAAATGCTTGCATGGGTATTGGGGCAGTTTTTGCTTGTACAATGCTGTCATGATGTGACCTTTCTCATTTACTATTTAAAGAGTTTTGCTAAGAATAACTGAAAATTTATTTAGGTGCCATTTAATGGACATCCTCAAAGGCTGTTGAAGTTATTTCATTACAATGAAGCAATAGAAACTAGTAGAAATATCCTGATCCTATCAATCAGACTCTAACTTACTGTGTCAACTTTTCCAATTTCTCTATTCCTTAAAATGCTTCTGTTTCTTTACATTGTCAAGTGGAGAGAATTGTGCATCTTGCTTTTTCCTTTCTTCCTAAGAATGTTCCAATGAATGAAACCTGGGCCCATTGGAAGTTTTTCTTATGGTCTCAGCTTAGATGATAGAGGTAAATGGAGAGTTCTAAAAACCACACTGTTTCTTTCCTTCAAAGCTCATCCAAATCATATAAAATCATTTTTACCTGCCCTACAAATCCCAAATTGCTCTTCTTACACAGAAAAAATTATTTTACTGTTCTCACCAGTTATACACTTTTGAGAAAACAACAGGGCTGTGCACAGAACAGAAAACTGCACACCCCCTTCCCAGCCGTGACTGCTTTAGTACTGGATGCTATTATTTTTCTTATACACATACATACACAAACATTCTGAGTTAGCTAAAAAGTTGTATAAACTGTAAATAAAGATGTTTTAAAAAAGAAGCATCTACACTTTCATTCAGTATGAGACCTCATATGAAAGGTCAGTGAAATAAGGGACAGATAGCCAGGAAAACAGTGGTCGCAGGGTGTTCATAAAGGAGTGGTTCTAGTAGAAACAGATCTGCCTCAGGCAAAAGGAATTTGTGGTGAGTTAATTGTGTTACTCATGTCATAGACCCAGGACTGACTGCATCATTTGTGAGACCCAGTGCAAAATGAAAATGTAGGGTCCCTTGTTCAAAAGTTATTCATGTTGTTAACAACCATTAGAGCAGCAGAGCATTAAACCAAATGTGGGACGTTTCTGAGCTTCATTCCCTGGGTGACTGGTTGCACATTCCAGGTTGCACACCCTTGAAGTGTACCTTGCATGGATCTAAGACCCATGTGTCCCAAATGAATCTCAAGAAAGCCTGAAATTTTTCCCTAGGTGGCCTCGGGTTTCTCATCTTATAATTAAACCCCTTCAAGCTTTTCTTCTGTCAGAATCCATGAGGAAATGTACTTTTTTCTTTACCCATTCTGCCTTACACTTTTTCCTTAGAGAATAAAAATAGTATTAAACTAAGAATCTGCTGATGATAAAAGATGTATGTATTACTAAACATGGCTCTCTAATAGAGCAATCTGTACTCTCAGCTATTGGATAGTCTGTGGTTGAACATAAGTGCAGGGTCTCTTGACTTCACATTTTCTTTAATCACTTCCTTAAACCTGAATCACCATAGCAGCTTCCTGGACCCCAGTATCCTCTCTGCCCACATGCTCAGATCATTCTTTATGCTGGAGGACTCATGGTTTCTCTGATTATCCTATGAGATCTAGTGATAAAGTAGATAGGGCATGTATTAAAATCCATCAAAACTGTTTTCAAACACTTTTGTTACTTTTTTTGTTTAATAAATGCATTTTATTTTGCAAGTGTTAATTTATTGATGCTTATAACTACCTTGTGAGTACAAATACGATCCTTGTCACCTTGTTTTAGATGAGCAAACTGAGGCCCACAGAGGTTAAGTGACTTTCCCAAAGTCACTCAGTTGGTGAGTGGCAAAGCTGGGTTTCAAATCCCCCCACATGTTGGCTCCAGAACACCTGTTCTTGAACACTCCTCTGTGCTGACTCACTGAATTAGGTGGCATCTCCCACCACTCACAGGGTCACTGGACCAAGTATAAAACCTCCCTAAACCTTGATTTCCTCATTGTAACACAGATATAATAATCTCAAATGGTGATTTTAAGGATTCATATTAAAAGTGCCTATGAAAAATTTTATAAGGCCCTGTGCAAATATTAACAGTTCTACAAATTTACGTTGCTTGAAGAGACTTCCATTGTTTGTGAAATCAAGTCCAAATTTTTTAGCTTGCAAATCCATCAACTAGTAATTCAAGCAATTCCTTCCATTCTCTTCACTGTTTTTCACACATTTATTTCTGTTCTTACATTTTCAAGCTTGATGACTCCCCAGACATTTCCCCAATTCAAGGCTTTTACTGTGTCCTGCATCCTATAAGCAAATTTCTCAGATAATGTCAGTCTAGTGTGCATTGATCTCTTTTTTTTTCTTTTTTCTTTTTAAATATTTTACTTATTTTTAGAGGGAGGGGAAGGGAGGGAGATATAAATGGAGAGAAACATCAATGTGTGGTTGCCTCTCATAGAACCTCAACTGGAAAGTGGCCCGAAACTCAGGTCCTGGCCAGCAACCCAGGCATGTGCCCTGACTGAGAATCAAATCAGTGACGCTTTGGTTCACAGGCTGGCACTCAATCCACTGATCCACAGAATCCAGGATGATTTTTTTTTTCTTTTATGACCCTGATCTCTCATACCTCTTTCATGGATAAGTTGCTCATCTTCCCAGCTTCATTATACATTCCCAGAGAGCAGGAGTCATTCCTTGCTTAGAGTATATATGTCATGTCTCCACAGGAAAGTGGTTAGCAGTGTTTCCACTTTTCTCCAGAGTCTCATCCCAGTGCTGGGCACAGGCTGGGCCTTCAGAAACACTTGTGGATTTGTTTTATATGTGCACAGCCTCTACTTGAGTGTGCAGTACACAATGAATATGCCATAAATCATATTTTAGAGATAATCTATTACCACATAAAGACTATCAGAAATTATTCATGCTGTTTTTATAAATGGATTTATACAATTATAATGTTTAGAAGTTGGAATAAGGATGAGGGAAAGAAAATCATAAGACTGTTTTCTAAGCTAAAAGGAACAAAAGAACTTCTAATCCAAATATCTTCACTAGTGTCTCACAGAAAAGGTGTGAGATTTGTTAAAAAATAATT
The DNA here is from genome assembly GCA_004026765.1 of Micronycteris hirsuta. Taxonomy (NCBI): domain Eukaryota; kingdom Metazoa; phylum Chordata; class Mammalia; order Chiroptera; family Phyllostomidae; genus Micronycteris; species Micronycteris hirsuta. Next base: position 54,933 of record PVJI01010776.1, on the reverse strand, counting down.
TGTTATTAATGTAGTTAATGTGTCAAGTTTGTGAATGATTTACTTTTTTGTGTGAATTGAATTGGATTGCAGGTTTCCCCAGTAATACACTCATTTGTATTCAATTGCTTTCTTGACTGGCAAGGCTAAGTTTAGCCACTTTTCTTTTCAGATAAGGAAACCAAAGCTCAAAGACAAGAAAGAACTGGTTTAATGTCACACAGTGAGTTAGCAGACACATGGAGGCCAAATCTTAAGACTATTTATCCTCTGATGAATAGTCCTGACATTGTCCTCAGGTCCTCTTCAGTCAGCAAATCAGAAGGATTCAGTGTGACTGAAGACCAAAACCACACAGAACCTAGTAAAATCCAAAGTCTTACTCATATATAGGAAAATTTTTATTTCCTGATCAGGGATCAAAACTTGGGAAAGATTTCTCTTGGAAAGGCAAGGGCAAAGGGATTTTGTGAAATTACCTAATTCCTGGTCCTCTGTTCCAAATCATTTGGGAAAGTGTATAGATGTCCCTTTCTTACTAACACTATACCTTGTCTTTGCACAAATATCCATCCTTGGATATTTCATTGTGTTCCAGGGAAAAAAACAAAAAAAAAATTCCAACTGGAAAACAAACAACTGCATCAATGCAGGCAGTGCCTCCCCACTTTAATCTGTAAGAGCAGTAAATTTCACTTATTATTAAATTTTCACAACATTTGAGCTGCTTGAACAGAACTGAAAACCTTTCTGATGAATTTGCACCAAAAAATCTAAAAGTAATGAGATCCCTTCAGAAAGCTCCTCCTTTAAATTACCCACATTATTATTTAAAAAGTACTTGCTTTGAAGAGATCAGTTTAGTAACTAAAATATATTTTGTTCTCTAATTTCAAGTTAAACATTTTAAATGTAGTCATACTCTAAATCTTTAGTATCTCAATGACATCCTATCTTTTTAGGATGATAGCTTGGATAAGGTTAACCTACTTATCATTTTTCATAGGCTTCTGTAACATGACTCAAGAAACCCGCACAGCAAAGCGTAGCTGCATATTCCTTTAATTCATTAATGCCTTTAATAAAACCCTCAAAAACCTCAGGAAAGCAGGGGTAGCATTTTGAATGTTTTTTTCCCTCCTTTTCACTCTTGCAAAGATCATGTCAGCTGACTATTACAAGATTGAGGGTTTTGGGGGTTTTGGGGTTTTTTTTTGCTTGTTTCTAGTTAAAATATATTTGATCAGATAGAGACATATTGGCCTAGAAATAAAACAATGGCTGGGGTTTATGATCAGGAAGAAGCCAAACACAACTTGCTCACTGGAATGAATTATTGATTTTCTGGAGCTCAACTGAGTTGTCCAAGGGCCCATCAGTTTCTCTGATGATTAGAAACTTGACAGTGTTGCTTAAAATAGTGGGATGATGAATAACTAAATGGGAAAACTAGTCTATGTCCTGAAATATGATAACATGATCTTTTCAGATTCATACCTTAACTTTCTTAATTATCTCACAGAATAATTAGCAACCCCATAGACAATTCCTCTGCAAACAGCTAATGAAAAAGCTATCACCTCCGTTGTCATGCCACCCTCACAATCAAAAGAATCAGTAGGATGTTGCGATTGACAGAGAAGTAAGAAAAGTGGTTTAAACAAATTTAGGAAGAACTTGGCTGGTGTGGCTCAGTGTATTGAGCACCAGACTGCAAACCAAAGGGTTGCTGGTTTGATTCCCAGTCAGGGAACATGAGTGGGTTGTGGTCTAGGTCCCCAGTAGGGGGGTGAGTGAGAGGCAACCACATGTTGATGTTTCCCTCCCTTTCTTTCTCCCTCCATTCCTCTCTCTCTCTAAAAATAAATAAATAAACATTTAGGAAGATAAATTCTCCCTGTACAAATAAAATCACAGTAAATCTATGTCCAAATGAGACAACTGAAAGAAGAGGGGTGAGAGATTTTCAGGCTTGAATCATCTGTATAATTGTCTCAATACCTTGTTTTGTGTGTAGCAACAACTCCCAAAATAGCCAAAACCATAGACTACTAAAGTTGGATATGTCCATTGAGTTCATTCAGCCAAATGCTATTTCTAAATGGGGAAACAATACACAAAGAGAGCTATGACTTGTACCCAAATCCTAGGACTCTTCATTATGAAACACCACCTATAGGTTCTTCTTTTGTATAAATCAGACCTTATGAGATACCCATGTTCTGACAGAAATATGATTTAATATAGTTTTGATCCCAAAGAATTTCTCTCCTATCTGGAAGACTTAAACAAACAATCAAACACAAAGAGCCATAGGAAGAAATAAATGATAAGTTCTGGAAGAATTCATCACTCAAACTTTTCAGATAGTACATTTTCTCTCAACTCAGAAACTCTCAGTTCCAAAAGTCAATAACAAGGCAATCTCACAGCTCAGCCGTACAGCTACTTTTAACTCTAGAATGAGATCATTGGGTACAGTAAACACTCCAGTAGCATTTAAAATCAGGCCTACTTGCATGTTATAAACTTTGGATCTTGGTTGTGTGTTACTGTAACTTCTCTGACATCTTTACAGGGTGTGTCTTTGTGTGTGTGTGTGTGTGCGTGTTTCATAAGTTCTGAAATGTTCCAACTAAATAGTTGTTTAAGACTTCCTGGAGCAACTAAGATTTTATTGTAATTATGCTTTGAAACTAGATCCTCCAGTTTTCAACACTTTCATTTCACAAGATAGCCAGAGTCTTATTCATTTATTCATTAAGGAAATATTTATGGGAGAGTTATGTTCTAAAACACTATGTCAGGTGTTGATGATGTGAAGGTGAAAGGGGCTTGAGAAATGAGGGCCACAGCCAGACATTCCCTACATAGACTCCCTACACCTATCCTGTCTGCTCAACCTTAACTTTGTGAGCCAGAAAGTACCTGGCGTGCATGTTGTAACCAACATTCTGTTAAGACCAAAATACACCAAAAAATGCCTGGTAACTATATCTGACATAAATTAGCTCAAATACTCATTTTTAGGGTAAAGTTGATCACAAACACATAATAATATTTGCAAATCGAATTAATAAAAATGATATTTAACTAATTACGAAATAGTAGCCCAGAGAAACATGAATCAGGTTAATTTCTAGCCTCCATTCAGGAATAACAATATTTATTTTGGTGGTCATGTGCCAGTGTCAAGAGACACATATGACCTGCTGATGTTTTATATTGCATATGTTAGGAATGGAAAGTTGTACATTACTTTCACCCCCATTCCATCTCAACTAATCTTTTAAAAGAATTGTATAATCTGTATTAAGCCCTAACTCTCATTCTTCAACAAAACATTTTAAAATGAGGCTATTTCAACTGTTTCAGCTACCCTGTGAAGGCTACATTAATAAACTGAACATACTGTGCATATAGCAATGAATAATACAGAGAGAGGATAATCTGTTTTAAGTCCTCACGTCTACCACAGGAATCTCAAATCCTTTGTTATATTATTTATACATTTGTGAATGGAGCATACCTGGCAGATATATTATGCTGTTCAACCAAATGCAAACAGCCAAAGAAATCACTTTTCTGTAATATCATCACAATAACAGCAATAAAGTTACCCTACCCTTCTTGCATCTCATTTGTTTTAACTCTAGACTTTGGAGATACAGTGCTAGCATTTCCACTGATGAATTCATAATTTCTATCCATTGGGTTTGCATATAAATATATCTCTTATCTTACAAATTTGTTAGATCAGTTATGGTATGAGAACTTTATGAAGAAAAGCAATTGGGCTGTGGTGTGGGTGGGTGTGCATTGTGAGGGTAGTGGGGAATCGGTAGACTTTCCATTCATACAGAGATATCATTATTTGAATTGTTTTTGTTGATTTTTAAGTCTGATACCACTGTGGCCAGGGTGGCTTAGTTGGTTGGAATGTCATCTCTTAAACCCAAAGTTTGCAGGTTTGATTCCTGGTCATGGCACATGCCTAGGTTGCAGGTTCAATTCCCAGTTGGGCACGTACCAGAGGCAAACAATTGATGTTTTTCTCTCAAATCAGTGCCTCTCTCTCTCCTTCCCTCCCCCTCTCTCTAAAAGCAGTGAAAAAATGTCCTCAGGTTAGGGTTAAAAAAATTCTGATACTAATGGACATTCACGGAAAAGTATCAATATATTTTTAAAAGAACTAATTTTGCCCTTAATATATAAATGATGACCTTAATTTTAAAATATTTAAACAGTATATAACAAGGCAAAGGGGATGGTTCCAGTAATAATATCCTTAGTTCCTCTTAAGATTTTAAACAATTTTCTAATTTAAATGTTCATTTTTAGTAAATATTTATTAACTGAAAGTTAACTATAGCATAAAATAACTATGTAAACAGTTTACCCAATAAAAGATGATATCATTTTTCCACATTTCATTTTGCTATTAAAAGCCTAAAATATGACATTCACTTATTGAAATAATGTCAATATGTGGCCCAGAAGTCTGTTTACATGAGAACTTGTTTCATTTGCCATTTATTCCAATGACTTGAGAACAATTATTTGCAAGTAAATCTAACAGCATTTGCACAAGTGTTTTCAACCTAAAATACTGCTAAAAGTTCCAACACACATGCAAGTCAATATTTTTACATAATAACATTTATTTATTATAAACCCTGTGACTCTAAGCACTTTATTGGATGTGAATACAAGAGTCACTCTACCCTGTAATAAACCATGGCCACAGCTGAGGGGAGATGCTGCTGAACAGAAGAGTTCTTTGTTCAATTAAGTTCAAATGAGTTGGCCACTCAGACTGTTGAGGAATGCTAGTGAGCCATCAAAGAATTGCTTGATAGCTCAATTCACACAAAACTACAGCAGATTTCAAGTTTAGCAACCAAGAAACTGCAGCACAAGCAGCATTGACAAAACACACTCTTACTGTGCAGGTGGGCTCTGCTTTAACCAAACTGATATTGAAAATCCAAATACACAAAACATAAATTAGGGAGTGATTATTTGTGTTATAAAATGGGTTTCTGCCTTATAAAAGGATTCACAAGTTTCCTCTAAATAGTACCTCCCCTAATGTGTTTAAAATATAATTGATTTACAAAACTTCAATTTACACATGGGTTTTTCACAACCATAGTGAGAAGCAAAGTACATTTATATACAGTACTTAATTTTCTCTCTCAGGATTTAGGTATCTTGTCATTGTATTGGTAAAAAAAACAAGCCAAGAAACTTCCAGCCAAGATGGAGGCGTAGGTAGACATGCTGTGCCTCCTCTCACAACCAAAAGACAGATAACAACAATTTAAAAACAAACACAACCAGAACTGACAGAAAATCAAACTTTATGGAAGTCTGACAACCAAAGAGTTAAAGACACGTTCATCAAGACCAGTAAGTGGGGTGGATCCGGGCGCTCAGTGAGAAGGAGGTTTGTGAAGCGGTGCATTCAATGCTGAAGCAGGCTGGAGGGACCACAGCTGGCGGAACCAGACCCAGCGGGACCCAGGCTGGTGCAGCGGAAGGTCCTGCATTTGAGTGCAGATAAACCAGGAGAAAAAAAGCTGAGGAGAGGAGTAGACCATGCAGCCCAGTTCTCCTGCGTGGGGAAATAAAACCTCAAAAAAACGATTCAAAACACCTGTGGGGGTTGAGGCGGCAGCAGGAGGAACTCCGAGCCTCACAGGGGAGTTTGTTGGAGAGACCCACAGGGTCCTAGAACAAGCCCACCCATGTGGGAATCAGCACCAGAAGGACCCAATTTGCTTGTGGGTAGCGGGGGAAGTGACTGGAAAGTGGAAGAGAGTGGAGCAAGTGCCATTCTGCCCTTTCAGACCCCTCCCCCACATACAGCATCACAATACAGCGTCACAATGCAACAGCAAGGGTTACCCCACCCTAGTGAACACCTAAGGCTCTGCCCCCCCCTTATACATAACAGGCACACCAAGAGAAAAAAAATGGCGCAAATGAAAGAGTAGATCAAAACTCCAGAAAAAATACAACTAAGCCACGAAGAGATAGCCAACCTATCAGATGCATACTTCAAAACACTGGTAATCAGTATGCTCACAGAATTGGTTAAATTTGGTCACAAATTAGATGAACAAATGAAGGATACGCTACATGAAATGAGGGGAAATGTGCAGGGAACCAATAGGGATGGGAAGGAAACTGAAACTCAAATCAATGGTGTGGACCACAAGGAAGAATAAAACATTCAACCAGAAAGGAATGAAGAAATAAGAATTCAAAAAAATGAGGAGAGGCTTAGGAACCTCCAGGACATCTTTAAACATTCCAACATCTGAATTATAGGGGTGCCAGAAGGAGAAGAGGAAGAGCAACAAATTGAAAACTTATTTGAACAAATAATGAAAGAGAACTTCCCCAATCTGATAAAGGAAATAGACTTCCAGGGAGTCCAGGAAGCTCAGAGAGTCCCAACGAAGCTGGACCCAAAGAGGAACACACCAAGACACATCATAATTACACTGCCCAAGATTAAAAATAAGGAGAGAATCTTAGAAGCAGCAAGAGAAAAGGAGACAATTACCTACAAAGGAGTTCCTATAAGACTGTCAGCTGATTTCTCAAAAGAGACCTTACAGGCAAGAAGGGACTGGAAAGAAGTTTACCAAGTTATGAAAGGCAGTGACCAGCATCCAAGATTACTCTATCCAGCAAAACTTTCATTTAGAATGGAAGGGCAGAAAAGTGCTTGTCAGATAAGGTCAAGTTCAAGGAGTTCATCATCATCAAGCCTTTGTTATATGAAATGTTAAAGGGATTTATATAAGACATGGAGGGTTACCAACAGGGGAGTGGGAGGGGGAGAGAGGGGGAAAAGGTACAGAAAATAAGTAGCTTAAATGGTAGGTAGAAAACAGACAGGGAGAGGTTAAGAATAGTATAGGAAATGGAGAAGCCAAAGAACTTATGTGTATGACCCATGGACAAGAACTAAAGGCGGGGAAAGTGGGGAAGGGGGGAGGGGAATAAGGGGGGGATGGGACAACTGTAATAGCTTAATCAATAAAATATATTTCAAAAAAACACAAGCGAAAATGCTATTGTTAAGCTACTGATATATAAAATAAATATCAACTCTCAAACAGGGATATACCAGAAAATTTAAGTAGGTTTCTGATTTTGTATTTACATTATTGGGACTCATTTTTACAATGTAAATCTTTAGATAGTATGCACATATAGCTATCTTCAGGCCATAATATTGGGCCCTGTTCTGCAGAAATTTGTTTTATTTTAGTGGGTTTTTTTTTTTGGCCTTTTTAGCTGTGTAAAGAGATGTTAATGATAGTTAGTGTAGCTAGTTTATTTTTTTAATATTTTATTTATTTATTTCTAGAGAGGTGGAGGGAGGGAGAAACAGAGGGAGAGAAACATCAATGTACGATTGCCACTTGAGCACCCCCTAATGGAAACCTGGCCCACAACCCAGGCATGTTCCCTGACTGGGAATAGAACCGGCTACCCTTTGGTTTGCAGCCCAGCACTCAATCCACTGAGCCACACCAGCCAGAGTTAGCTAGTTTATTTATGACATATCAGTTCATAATTAATTGCAAAGAGTCACCTTCAAAAAAATGAACTTCCTGAATTTCATTACAATTCCCACCATTTAATCTAGGTGATTGTCATTTATAGCCCTTATTATTACTAAGCTCACTGTGGAGAATGGATGTAATGGGATGGGGCAGAGATCCTGCATACTGTATCTCTGTGCCCCCTCAGCAAGCAGCATAAAGACTGGCATCTAAGAAGCAAGCACTCAACAAATATTCACTGAATGAATGAAGAAATGACTTGATTGGGAGAACTTTCCAGATATCATGCAATCTAGTATGTATTTGAAATATTTACAATTAAAATGAATTTCCAGAATCTGAAAAATCACAGAACCTCTCTCTTGTTCCTTATATACTTTTGGAAAGATTCATAAAATATTGAGCCCTTGATGACATGGAAATAATTAGGATAGTAAACCATCTTAGAAGTCAGAGCAAAGCACAGGGTTACTTCCTTACTCACCAACTGCTAGAGTGAACTAACAAGGCACACAAGTTGACCAAAGTCCAGAACCAAATTAGACTCTTGGCAATTGTGTCCAGACTGAAAAGTCATACTTTTGAGCGTTTCAATATCAATTTAGCCACAGGTATATTCAGAAACAGTGAAAGCAACTAATTAAGAGCTACAATCAAAGGGAATTTCCATGTGCCATTTGTAGGGCAGACACAAAAATCTGTTTCAGACAGAGCCAGGGGAGGTCACATTCTGTTGGCTGTAATCATTTTGCTCTGCTGATGCTCATACCCATTACAAGCTGCATGTGAAATGAAAGTGAAATACCAAAATCCCACTGTAGGAGATAAAAATAAAACTCCTAAAATAAAATGTTTGAAAGCACTTGAGTGTATAAAGCAAAACAATGAAGTCGATGGGGGTGTTGATAACTTAATAAACATAAAGTGTTTGTGATTGCATTAGAAACTAAAGTTCCAAAGTATATGGTGTTTTATGCCTTTAAATGAAATACTCTGGTCCAAATTCAAATTATTTCATCTTAAAACCTAATACAAATAAGGCACAGATCTAAAAAATGTGAGAATCTAGAATTAAACCATAATTATTAAGAGAGTTTATGAATCTGAATTCTCCCAGAAGGCCTCTTTAAAATCATGCAACTAAATGAATATTAAATTATCTCTATTTAAAAATAATAAATTTGTTTTACTATGGATAATAGTATTTTATAGGAATGACTTTACTTTCAGGAGAATCAGAACAAACACTGAAGTGGAATTGTACATCAGTAGTTCTAGTAATATAATTTAAGCCTGAAAACTATCTTACTAGAATACATACACAAATTTGCCTTCATAATCATTTCCAAAAATACTTACCTCTATATTCTGTATTTATTATTGCACCAAATGAAAGCAGCCATAAGAGTATTTTTGCAACTCTTGCATATATAAATACTTCACTCAAAGAATAGTGATTTCCAGGAGATATCTCCAAGTTCAACTAGCATAATACCCTGCTCCTTTTCTGTGAAATGTAAAATCTCTGTACATTAATTGTCTTGTAAGTCATTTCAGCCACCAATTTCAATTTTGATCTAATGAATTTAAATAGGAATTATAATCTCTAATCAAAGAATGAACATGTTTATCATTGTAGATATTTAGAGAATCTAGGTTGAGGTACATTTTTCCTGATTGCCCTTTACATTTATGTACACACAATTACCTTTTATTTACCTCTATTGGTAAATATTACCTATTTATTACCTCTAAAAAAGACTTTTTTACACAAGTCATTATTAATCCAAGTAACTTGGATTTAAGTAATTTCTAATTGAAAGCCTATCAGATGAATTATTTATAGTGACAGACAGTATAATATTAGTCATTTTAAAGTTTTAAAAGTAAGTTATCAGTATCCACTTCAACCTCCACAGAATAATAAAGGATTATTATGTGCAGTAACCTATTTATGAACAGAAAACAGTGTGCTTCTTTCAGATGCCATCAATTGCTTTAATAAGGATTTGAAAAGCTGGACTACTTTATATGCAGATCACCATCCCAGTTGCATAAGGATTTACAATAGACAAAACAAAACTATTTTTTGTTGTAAAGAAGAACTGTTTGTTTAAATCACATAATAATGTTTGCATCTAAAAATTATTTACAGCCAAATAAGGCCACATAAACATTATATAGACTTGGTTAGTTAAAAACAATGTTTAATGCTTAAAACAAAACAAAAGGTTTGATCAAACTGACCAGGAAAATTTCAAGTAACACATGTCTAAAGAAGGCAGAAGAAAGAGGATGCTTATTTTCTTGGTTTAGGTACTTATTAATCAATTTGGAGGTATAAATAGTGTATGATTTGATAGCACTCACTGATAGCAATGAACTCAAGAGGAAAATTATCCTTTCTCTAAATGTTTAGAGAAAGCATCATTTCTCTAAACATTTAGTGAAAATTTAGAAAATTTTTGATTCTACCTTTTAATCCTAAAAAAAAGTAATGTATATGTTTATCTCTGCTGTCTTGAGTTTGCAGAGAATTTACTTGTGAAGTTTTAATCTCACCTGTGAAGTCTTCCTTCAAGGTATTTAATGACTCATTTGTCTTTATTAAATGAGGTGTGTGGCGGCCTCTATTGGTGCATGTTTATAGAAAATGTTCAATAAGCAGAAAAAATATCAATTTCAATTAAAATGTTACAAATATGGACTCTGTCATTTAAATATATAAAAATATCTAATTTAATGCAGAAAATACATTACAAGTTGTGTAATGTACTCTTTCATTGGGAAAACAATCTAAAACACTGACCATGTTAGTGTAAAATAATGACTTACAAAGGGCATTAATTGTTCAATTCACTCTGATATTGGGTTAAATATATTTTATTAATGAATTACTAATCCAGACTGAGAAGGATTATTACCTCTAGTCCACTGTTAAGTCCCCTTAGTTGACTGAAATAAAATCACTTAGAACAAATCCAGTGGAAAGGAAATATTTTACAGTTAAATCTATAAAGTCTTAGAACTAGAATCATTTGACGACAGGCTGGTATCTATAACTCAAGCAAATTGTACATTGACTTAATAGAGCTGACATTTCTATCTATTTTACAGTGTTTTAATTTCAAAAATACAACACATTAAAATATGTTCAATTTATCAAAGCTAAAAGCAACATTTAAGTAACGTACTTAAAGTGCAAAGGCACTTTAACACAAATAATTGACGCCTAGTGGCTATACTTGGTAACTGAAGATCAACATACCATATATCATTATTTACAAAAGAATTTATATTCTCAAAAGATCTTTGGAGATCTTCTACAAAATACACCAAATAATCATTTTTATTTGAAAAGTTTGCTTACTCTTTCTTCATTCACTATAATCTCCTCTTCCCATTCCCCACTGGAAAAAGAAAAAAGAAAAAAGAAACAAAACCATAAACAAAATTATGAAAAACTTCATTGTAGAAACATTTATGTTCAATGATGATTCCTAAGGAGAGAATGAAAAAAAATAGGGGTGGGGTGGGCAGGAGAAAAATAATTTAAAGGAAAGCTTGAAAAAACAGTATAATTGTTTCATCCTATCCCCAAATATTTTCAAAGTCCCTCACTAATGCTGGGAAAGGAAGACCACAAACTGGAAAACAAACACAATGCTTCCAACAGTTTGGAGCAGCATCCTTTGATGCCACAGGATTGTAAACTATTTGCCTTCACAGATGACTGATTGCAGTGTGTTTTTCCAGAACTTCGAGGTAGTCTGGTTCTGATTGAGGCTTAGCTTGCAGTAGAGGGTGGTCGGGTTTTGACTGCCCCACAAAGCATTTCCTGGGAGTTCCATATAAAACGGTTTTATTGATTCTGTCTTGGTTTTGGCGTCGAGATTCATATGACGGGGCAAACTGCTTTTTAGGTAAGGTACAAAAGTTATAGTGAATTAGTCCTGCACTGGGGAGTTCCTTAACTCGTTCAACAATATTCTGATACAGCAGCTCTGGCTCTGTCGGTGTGGCCTGCTTTTCTAGCAACTCATTGGCACTTACAGTGTAAGCTGGCTCGTCGTCTTTTTTCTCCTCCAGGTTGCCGTAGCTGAATTCTTGCAAGTTTCGGTAATAGGCTACTGGGTCTCCTTCCTTCTGCATGTAGATGGGGTTTTGGCACATCTGCCCCACAGGTGGGGGGATATAGTTATAGACGTGGCCGTCCGTTTTATCTTGAGTCTCACTGTTGTAAGGCCCATACTGTAACTGAAAGGAACCTAAATCTAAGTTGTTGGCAGTCCTCGGAACACTTGGCACCCCCTTTCGGCGTTTCAGTACAAAGACAAATAAACCAGCCCCAAAACAGACAGATAAAATAAAGACAACAAGCAATCCTAAAATTAAGATGGAAAGTGGAACTTCAGTGTGTAGTTCAGGATAGGAACTGGGAGACACACTAAGCAACCGAGGTGTGTTTGTGTTGTGATTCATTGATAGAATGGTTCCGTCTGACAAGTTCGGACTGTCTGGACAGATAGCCTCCCTCCCCAGAAACTTCAGGATCTCCCCTGCATGCTTAGCGGGAGACTCGCAGGTCACCTCATTGATGATGACAGGGGAATTGGCATGTTCTGTCCAGTCCTTTAGCCCCATGATGTCACAGGTGCAGTCCCACGGGTTCTCTTGTAGATCTATCTGGATAAAAGCAGGAAGCTGATCCAGAACCCCCTTAACAGGCAGGTAAGAAAAATGGTTGTTTCTCAGATTCAGCCTGGTGAGAGCCGTGCCCCCAAATATGTTATCAGGTAAGGACCTAAGAAGGTTATTATTCAAAAACAGTAGCTGTAAATTAATCAAAGCATCAAAGGTCAGCGGTTTGATTTCCTTAATGACATTATACTCTAAATAGAGATACTGCAAGCTTTGCAGTCCATCAAACATGGAAGGGTACAGCACTTCAAGGTAATTGCCATTCAGGTAAAGTCTGCGTAAACTGGTCAGGTTTGTGAAGGCACCTTCCTGAATGACTGCAATCCTGTTGTTTCCTAAATGTAACAAATCCAAAGAACTATAATCTAAAAGGTCTTTCTTATAGACAGTTTGAAGATAGTTCCCTGTCAGGTAGAGTTTTTTTGGGCTGGTAGGTTTGGGTTGCAGGTCGGATATATTAGTGAATTTCCTTTCTTGGCAGTTTACATTTAGACCATTGTCTGAGCTCTGAGAGGTGCACACACAGCTACTGGGGCAGGTTAGGGGCACAGGGGACTTGGTCTGGTACACCATGATTGGGCCAAAGCTCTGCCTATCCTTAGACACAGTGACCCGGGGTGTTGGACGACTTCTCATTTTGGGTGGCCGGCTGGCTTTTGGAGACCTGGTTGGGTTGAGAGCAGGATTCACTGTAGGCGACAGCCTTTGGATATGTGTATCAACATGACTGCCCCTCTGACTGGAGTCACCGGTACTTTTTCTGGGACAGAGGTCTTGCCTGGTCAGTTGAGTCACATCTTTCCCATGCAATCTAAATGGAGTTTCGCAAACAATCTCCCCCACAAAAACAGTTATGGTGTCCAGCCAAGCCTTGAGAGGAAGTAAGTCACATGTGCAGTTCCATGGGTTTTCCTCTAGCTGAATCTCCATGATCCCTCCAATATGTTCAAGGACACCAGCAAAAGGCAGCACTTTCAGCCTATTTCCTCTTAGGTCTAAGTGGGTCAGCAGAACAAACCGGAACACATTGCTGGGCAGTGACAGCAGAAGGTTGTCATTCAAGATGAGTACTTTGAGCTTATTCAGTTTGCTGAATGCCCCTGCCTCGATTGCACTGATATAATTGTAGTCAGCCTGAAGGTACTCCAGGCTTTCCAGGCCCACAAAGGTGTCCTCCCTCAGCACCTCGAGCTTGTTGTTGTTAAGGTGTAGTCGCTTGAGCATTTTCAGGCCACTAAATGCCCCGGTTCGGATCTCCAGCAGTCCATTGTTACCTAGGTGGAGAGTCACCGCGTTGGAGTAATTGACAAACTCGTTGGGGTACAGTCTTGTCAAAAGGTTTCCATTGAAGAAAAGCTGGTAAATTCGATACTGGGGTGGCTGGAGCAGGCTGACAGTTGTAAATCCTTTGTTTTCGCAATTAATATTCAGTACGTTTTCCTTCTCTTCACACAGGCAGCGGATCTTGCAAATGTCTTTGGCAGTTTTGCGACTCTCTGTCTGTAAGAACCCGGCCATGGTTAACACACTGATGAACCAAACGCTGCTCAGCATCTTTAGGCACCGTCGGTGTCAGTTCAGGTACCTACAGGCAAACCTTGGGGCGGGTGGAGCAAGATAGAGCAGGGAGTGGGAAGAAAGAAACGAGGAGGCCCGATTAAAATGGAAAAGCAAGGGGGCAGAGTGGGAGAGAGGGAGAATGCCGGGGAGTGGACCACACAGCAGAATGAAATCACTGTGTTTTTCAAAGTGGTTTCTTCTATCATCGCCCCCACCTCCCGCCTCCAGCCCACCCACACACGTGTCCTCGAACACCCATGCTTGCACTGGATTTCCCGGCAGGTCTCAGCCATTCGCGGATTCATTAGTAACCAAATTGTCCTATTAAATCGAGCCCATGTCCTCCTCCCCTGGGGTATCTTGACGAAATCTCAGACTGATTGCCCGCCCTGGGCTCGCAGCAAAAAGCCTACTAAGATTTACTTTTTAATTTTTGTTAACTGCGCAGAAAGGGGGTTGGAAAATCAGGGGACTGGCGGCGGAAGAGGGGGAGGATGGAAAAGCAGGGTTAGCGCAGCGTGGGGCGTACTCACACATCAGGAGACGACAGGACCCCTCTCGTCTGCAGTCCGCCAGTAGTTTAACATCTTCAGAAACAGAGGGAGGAGGGCTAGGTAAAAGAAGACGCCGCTTACAGGAGGATGCCCTGCTTTCTGTTGTTTGATTTAATTTGACTGGAGGATGCGCAGAAATAAGAAATCTGGCAGGCAATAGGAGAGAAGAGGGTTGAAGCTGGAGGAAGCTGAGCCCACATAGGCCCGGGGGTTCGATTAATAGGGAGGTCCCGGAGCCAGTGGCTGGGTCCGCGGGCGGCGGTGATGGCCGAGCCTTGGGGCGCACTTTCAATCCAGTGGCAGCGGCAGCGGCAGCAGTGAGCTTAGCAGTTTGAATTTGAGAGGCTTTGACGGCTCCTCCGGACAAGGCGAGGGTGACGTCACGGGTGGAGGGGGGCAGGAAGTGGATAGAGGACGCGCTCTGGGGGAAGGAGGGTCAGGTGTTTCCCTTTCTTGCGAGTAGCTTTACAAAGCTCAAATTCCGGCTGTGTCAATTGATTCTGAACTATTTCACCTCCAACGCGGCGGGCGGTGAGCACTAAGCAAGGCTCCTGAAGGGAGGTTCTCCAAGAGGGACCCCGCTAAGGGTCTGGCACCCTCCTAGTAGTTTCTTCTACCTGCCCCTCCCTTCTGGCCATCCATTCCAGGAGGTTCTCATTCCAGATTCCTAAACAGGGGTCCAGATATCTCTCTCTCTCTCTCTCTCTCTCTCTCTCTCTCTCTCTCTCTCTCTACATGTCTTTTTTGCTACAAGACTGGGACCCGCCAGCCATTCTCCTAGCTCAAATGCTCTTGGTGTTAGGGTGGGTTGTGTGCAGTGGAGCAGTGTGTCTGTGCAGGAGGAGGAGTTCTCCTAGGGGATGTATGATTTATACAGAGAGCTTTGTTTCAGTGCTTAGAGAATTACTTTCTGGGTGATGAATGGCCACATATTTGCCTGGATTCAGAAAGCCAGCTCCACATTAGCTTATAGACTGAGATATAAACAACAAAACCCTTCTCCTCCTGAGGTTTACACTAGTCAGACAATGAAGTTTAAACATGTGTTTTTTGCCTGAAGGAAGAAGAAGAGTCTATGTCACAGAGGCACTGCCAGGCCAAGCCTCAGCTGGAGTGGGAACCGACAGACAGGTGCCTAAGCACTCCAGGCTTCAGGCAGGGGCCAAGAAGCTAGGACACAGAGGACAGCAATGCAGGAAGACTGGCTCCTAAGAAAGAGAGGAGAGATGAGTGAAGTCCAACCTGAGACCCAGTAGACTTGGGTTCTGATCTATCTCTGTTGCCAAGTTTATCACTTATCTCTGCATCTTCCTGTTCCCACTGACAAATGGGGTGGATTATTGGGGCCCTTCCAGCTCTGACATTCAGTTGAATTCCTATAGCTTTTCCACAGAATTATTAATGGCCAGGCATTGGGTTTTGCCTTCAATATATCATTTCTTCTTTGCTATCTTAAGGTTCCCTGGACCCAGGAGTCTCCCAGTGTGGAGTCCATTTACAGAATTCAAATGTCTGCTGTTGCCCAGAAATGCCAAGGGCTGTCTCTGGGTGGAGTTGGGGAAATAAATCAGGAAAAGGAGGTAATGAAAGAATTGGGAAAAGGAATTGACCACGACATGTGCCTATCCCACAAAACACCTCAGCTTCTTTTCCATGTCTTTAGTCCCAGCCAATTGCTGATGGAGTCAACACAGGGTTCCATTGCTGGGCCAAATTCAAAATAGAGACAATTACACAGGCAAAAAGAACATCTGAGAGGGGAAATCTCCCATTTCTCCCCTCATCCTTTCCTACTAAGCTCAGATTCTAAGATTGTTCGCCCTTCCTGCCCAAGAAGGGCTAGGGACAGTTTATAAACTTAGCCACTAAGGCAACCTGTAGCTCTGACAGTCTCCTCCCAAATTTTTCTCAGGCCTCCCCCTCCTTTTCCTATGGGAAGAGCCTTGAACCAAACATCAGGAGCCTCCTCCCATTGTGTAATTTTTGCTTGGTGTGGGGCTAGATTCTTTCCTTCTGGTGCCTCAAATTGTCCTTCTCTATGTCAAAGGATGACATTGAGATGAGCTGTCCTGTGGGGGGTAGCCCCCACTCTATTGGAATTGCATCATTAGATGCAAGTAGAGTGATGCAGTGCAACCATGCTTAAGCATCCTTTCATAAACAAGGGGCGATTGTTTCTAAATATTTGCAAATATATATATTTCCTAGAGAGATATGATGTGTTCACTTGGTTGTTTACTTAACAAACATATATTAATTAGGCTAATATTTCATTGAAGTAGAAGCCAACATGAAAGTTGGACAAAACCTCTGAAATCAGATTCATTTTATGGATGAGGACATTCCTCAACCAGGGTAGGTGCTGACTTGCATAAGTTCACTAACATAAAATTAAAAACAACCCAGGAATTCTGAGTTCCAGTCCAGCAGCTTTCCAAAAAGCTCACTTCTGCTTAGGGTGAATCAGAAAAAAATAACTTAAACTTAAATAGTGGTGGTGGTGTTTTACCTAAATGTATTATTTTTCAAAAGTTATATTTGAAAGTGAAATATCAAATATTAGTTTTAGTTCTCAAATATAGTAATATCCTTCAAGACAGTAATAATACTTTCAATACTTCTTCAAAACAGTCCTTTCTTAGGAGTTTCAGAGAGATGGGGTGTAATTAAATTGGGGGACCTGGGGCACTTGAAATCCTTGACAATTATAGTAAAGGAAATGCGGTGGTAAACTAGCCTCGAGGAAGGACATGAAGGACCTGAAGTAGTGTGGCAGGTCTTCCGTCCATGGACCCTCCCACCACACCTCCCTCTACTGCAAGTCCCCAAGCTTCTCCAGGCGCTTTCCTAAACATGCTTATTAGGACCAAATCAGCTTCAACCTAGATAAAACACTTTCATTTGACCTCGTGTTTCGGGGAAGAACGGCTGCAGTGCCCTACTAGGGAGACTTTTAAAGGGTTGGGACGGTGAACTGGGAGCTCTTGAGAGGTAAACCGGGAGGCTAAAATAGTGAAAACACCCTCTCTCTTCACCGGGGCAGTGAGGCAAAAAACGACTCGGTGGCCTCAGTGTCACTCGCATCTAACGGAGTAAAGTCTGGCACCCGTCGCCCATGCTTTCCAAGGGTGCCATAGGTTTGGCGGGAGGGCCACTGATTTCCATGCTGCCGCCAGGCAGGCCATCAGGGGGTTAATAGGAGTCCCTAAACCTACAGTGGTGTCTGTGTGTGCGCGCGCGCGCGAGGTCTGCCCTAGGCTGCCTTCTCCACATCCCTTCCCCAATCCCGGGCAAATGCCGTTCCCCTAGGACTCTTCCAGGCCACCCAAGGGGCTTGGGGAGTAGCTAGTCAACCGACCCGGGGACCCGACCGCTTGCGCAGTCCTACCTGCACTCCTCAGGGCTGCCAGACGCCTGATGCTGCGCGAAAGGGCCCACCGCCTTGAGCACTAACCGCACTTCCCACGCTCTACAGCCCTCCCGGAGCGTGGGCCGCCCTCATCGGCAGTGATTGCGGAGTTGTGCGATGCCCTGAAGACGACTACGCCCGTGCAGACTGTTCCGGAGCCAAACAGCCCCAGTGGGGATAGGAGGCAAGCTTGGCCCCAGCGCGATATCCTGGGCGGTTGGCTCTCGGTCCTCCCATGCCGGTCTCCGTGTGGAGAGTCGGTTTCGAAAGGGGCAGGGGATCGAGGGGAGCCCGCTCGCCCCCCTCAACGCCTGCGCTGCCAGGTTCCCAAGGGCTCAGAACTTACCTAGTTAAAGTGCCTCTCGGAGCTTCCCCAGGAGGCTCCCACAACATCCGCGACCTGTGAAGGCGACCAGGGAAGGCTAGGGAGCCGACACAGCCTGGGGCCGGCGCAGGCCGCAATCCAGTACACCACAGCGAGCCCGGGCGGTGCCCCTAGCAAGCAGATTCCCACTAGAGCGGCTCGCTGATGGGCAGCGTTTCTTGCAGGAAGAAGTGAGAGAGTGGAGGGGGAGGAGTGAAGCAGAGCCGGAGGGAGCAGGAGGGGGGGCTCGAGGGGTGGAGGGACGGACTGATGGACGGATGGATAGCGGCACTTCTGCACTTAACATTCAGCTGGCAGATCGAGTGTCCCCGCTGTGCAGCCGGAGGAGCACGTATCAGCCTACTGAGGAGCTGCTGCTCCTTTCCTGGACAAGCGCCAGGAAACGTTGTTCACGCCTCTAGGCCCCTTTCAGTTTCGACCGTCGCTGAAGCTCAGATTCGGTAAAGGGAAATAAGGATGGCACTTGGTCGGTAACAAAACCAAGGGAAGTTTAAAACCAATGGGTGGAATTAAAGGCAAATGCAAGAGCATTCAGTCCTCCCAGATGGATGCCCTCCGGGGACTGCTGCCTCCCTAACTAGTAAGCGCCCAATCATTGCAGTTTGCAGGCAGACATTTAAGGACCTCCTAGGAAGATGGTGAACAAGAAATTTCCATAAAATGTGAGGGTAAGCTAAACTTCTGCCAAATTGTTAACAAAAAGAAGACCTTAGCAGTGTCCCAGTCTATAGTTTGATTATTTTTTATTTTAACATTTTATTTAAAAATAAATTTTAACTAACTTTACAAAAGGATTTGAACGTTTATTATTATTATTATTCAAGTATAGTTCTCTCCATTTTCCAGCCACAAATTTCCCACCTCCTAAACACTTAAAGAAGAGCTAAGTCCTTTCCTTCTCACACTATTCTAAAAAATTCAAGAAGAAGGAAAACTCCCAAACTTTTTTTTATGAGACCAGCATCATCCTAACCCCAAAACCAGATACAGACACAACAAAGAAAGAAAACCACAGGCCAATACCACTGATGAACATAGACGCTAAAATCCTCAAGAGAATACTGGCAAACCGCATCCAGCAATACATTAAAAAGACATATACCATGATCAGGAGGGATTCATCCCAGGGCTGAAAAGATGGCATGATATATACCACATAAACAGAAGGAAAGACAAAAATCACATGGTCATATCAACATGTGGAAAAAGCATTTAATATGGTTTCATTCTCTTTATTCCTCACAAAGTTGCCTTGTTCTACTAGAGCATGCTATTGGCCATCCTACCTATCTTCTTCCTTTTGTTTTTTTAAAGATTTTATTTATTTATTTAGAGAGAGGGGAAGGTAGAAAAAGAGAGGGAGAGAAACATTGGAGTTTGGTTGCCTCTCTCGTGAACCTCACTGGAGATCTGGCCCGCAACCCAGGCATGTGCCCTGACTGGGAATCGAACCGGCGACCCTTTGGTTCACAGCCTGCGCTGAATCCACTGAGCTACACCAGTCAGGAAATGCTTCCTTCTTCTCTTAGGGTAGACCAGTTGCTTGTGACTCAATTAAAGGAAGGCTCCTCAGAGAAACAATCACTGTAGTTCAAGAAGCAGGTAATATTCTAATAATCTAATAAATAGATTTTCACTGATGTATCTCCTAAGGCAAGGGATATAAAGAAAAGAATAAACAAGTGTGACTAAATCAAATTAAAATGTTTCTGCATGGCTAAAGAAAATATTAATAAAATGGAAAAGGAACTAACTGTATAGGAAAATATATACCTAAGACAAGGGTTTGATCTCCAAAATATACAAAGAACTCACATGACTTCACTCCAGGAAGAAAAATGACCCAATTAAAAAATGGGCAAAAGACATACACAAACACTTCTCCAAGGAGGACATACAGAGGGCCCAAGGACGTATGAAAAGATGCTCAGTATCACTATCCATCAGAGAGATGCAAATTAAAACCACAATGAAATAGCACTTCACACCGGTCAGAATGGCCATCATAAACAAGTCAACAAACTAGTGTTGGTGAGTTTGCGGAAAAAAGGTAACACTAGTACAATGTTGGTGGGAATACAGGGTTGTGCAGCCACTGTGGAAAACAGTATGGAATTTCCTCAAAAATCTAAAAATGGAACTGCCTTTTGGTCCAGTGATCCCACTACTGAAATTATGCTCTAAGAATCCTGAAACACCAATTCAGAAGAAACTATGCACACCCATGTTCATAGCAGCACAATTTACAATAGCTAAGTGCTGGAAACAGTCTACGTGTCCATCAGTAAATTAGTGAATCAAAAACAGTGGTACATTTACACAAGGGAATACTATGCAGCAGAAAGAAAGAAGGAACTCCTACCCTTCACAACAGCATGGATGGAACTGGAGAGCATTATGCTAAGTGAAATAACCCAGGCAACAAAGGACAAATACCATATAATTTCACCTATATGTGGAACCTAACTAATAAAACAAACAAAAGAGCAAAACAGAAACAGAGACATGGAAATAAGGAACAAACAGACAGTGACCAGAGGGGAGAGGGAGGGGGATAATGGGGAAAGAAGGAGTTTAGTCAAGGAACATGTTTAAAGGACAATGGACAAGGATAACCGGTTGGGGATTGACTGTTGGGGGGGGTGAGTGGGTCAGGGGAGAACAACAGGGGAAAAATTGGGACAACTGTAATTGAAAAATAATAAAAAAAGAAGCAGGTGAGGTTTTCACCAAAAGCATCGCAGTTCCCCTCAAGATTTTTGTTTCCTAGGGCCTCTTTTCTACCTTCCTAGTGGGTATTCTGGATGAAGTTGCCGTTTATTTATCTAAGCCAAAGAGTTTATATCATGGTACCAAGACATTTCCCCCTCAGTCCTGGAAGGCAGTGACCTTAAAGTGTTGCCACCCATGTCCTTCTCATATCTCCTCCAGAATCCATAGGAGCCCTAATTTCTGAGAGTGTCCATAAGCTTGATGGTGGAGAATAGAAGGGGAGACAAGAATAGGGGTGCAAAATTACAGCAAAATTTAGCTTTCTTGTTAATGAATTATTGTTTGTATTTGTCTGTTTTCATGGTTATTTCCTATGCATTTAAACCAGGTTCAGATAGCATTGACTTCCACCGTATTATTTTCCTTACCCTGGGAAATCTTTTCTGCTTCTTACTTCTCTTCTTGTCTTTCTTTTCATAATGGTTTCATAAGCATAACATGTTAGACCTTTGTAAAGGAAAATTACTGATGATCTTATATTATGAACGTATGCAGTTTACTTTAGTAATATTCCAAAGAACAATCTTTTTTAAATATATTTTATTGATTATGCTATTACAGTTGTCCCATTTTCCACCCTTTCTTCTCCACCCCCATCCCCCCAATTCCCCGCCCTTTAGTTTTTGTCCATAGGTCATGCACATAAGTTCTTTGTCTTCTACATCTCCTATATTATTCTTAAACTCCTCCTGTGTGTTTTCTACCTACAATTTATGCTACTTATTCTCTGCACCTTTTCCCCTTCTCTCCCCCTACCACTCCCCTGTTGATATCCCTCCATGCCTTATATAAATCCCTTTAACATTTCATATAATAAAGGCTGGGTGATGATGAACTCCTTGAACTTGACCTTATCTGAGAAGCACTTTATCTGCCCTTCCATTCTAAATTATAGCTTTGCTGGATAGAGTATTCTTGGATGTAGGTCCTTGACTTTTGTGACTTGGAATACTTCTCTCCAACCCCTTCTTGCCTGCAAGGTCTCTTTTGAGAAATCAGCTGACAGTCTTATGGTAATTCCTTTGTAGGAAACTGTCTCCTTTCTCTAGCTGCTTCTAAGATTCTCTCCTTATTTTTAATCTTGGGTAATGTCATTATGATGTGTCTTGGTGTGTTCCTCTTTAGGTCCAACTTCGTTGGGACTCCCTGAGCTTCCTGGACTTCCTGAAAATCTATTTCCTTCACCAGCTTAGGGAAGTTCTCCTTCATTATTTGTTCAAATAAGTTTTCAATCCCTTGGTCTTCCTCTTCTCCTTCTGGCACCCCTATGACTCAAATGTTGGGAAGTTTAAAGATGTCCTGGAGGTTCCTAAGCCTCTCCTTATTTTCTTGAATTCTTGTTTCTTCATTCTTTTCTGGTTGGATGTTTTTTTTTTTTCTTTCTGCTGGTCCACTCTGTTGATTTGAATCCCAGTTTCCTTCTTATCCCTATTGGTTCCCTGCAGATTTCCCCTCATTTCCTTTATATTATCCTTCATTCGTTCAAGTAATTGTGACAATCTCTTCGAATCCTGTGAGCATCTTGATTACCAGTGCTTTTGAAGTGTGCATCTGATAGATTGGCTATCTCTTCATCACTTACTTGTATTTTTTCTGGAGCTTTGATGTGTTCTTTCATTTGGGCCATTTTTTTTTCTTGGTGCGCCTGTTACTTTAAGGGGCGGAGCCTTAGGTGTTCACCAGGGCGGGGCATCCCACCTCATTGTGTTGTGATGCTGTCTGTGGGGGCGGGGCCTGAGAGAACAATGGCACTTGCTCTGTTCTCTGCACTTCCCCAGCTACTCACAAGCAAGTTGGGCCCTTCTTTGCAGTCTCTGGCTTGAGTGGACGGGCCTGAACAGTTCCAAGTCCCTGTGGGTCTCCCTAACGAACTCTCCTGTGAGGCAGGTTGTTCCTCCCACTGCTACCTCAACCCCAACATGTGTATTCAATTGGTGGTTTGAGGCTTTATTTCCCCACATTGGTGGGCCGTGTGGTCTGTTCTGTTCCCCAGCTTTTACTCCCGGTTTATCTGCGGGAGAATGAGGAGCCACCCAGTCCACCAGTCTCAGCCCTGGTTTTTCCGGGGACACCTGTGGCATTTTGGCCAGGCACGCCCACCACGGGCCTCTCTGGGCAGCTAGAGCATTGCCGGTACCGCTCCACAAACCACATCTTGCCGAGTGCTCTCTACCCAGCTCCGCCCTGCTTACCGGTCTGGATGAACGTGTCTTCTTTAACTCCTTGGTTGTTGGACTTCCACTCAGTTCAGTTTTCTGTCAGATCTGGCTGTTTTTGTTTTTTTTTTAAATTGTTGTTTATCCTCTTTTGGTTGTGCAAGGAGGCACAGTGTGTCTACCTATGCCTCCATCTTGGCCAGAAGTCAGAACAATCTCTTATAATCATATCTCTTAGATTTTAAGGATCATTGCTATTGATTTTACTTCATCACTGAGAACAATTTTTTGAGATTCCCCTGCCAGTCAGATAAGCAATTTCAGAATAACACAGTTCTCACACATGCACGTGGGCAGGCTATTTGCAGTTACATATTCAGAAACATTGCCCTGCTTTACTAATATCCTTATTTGTGAAGAACATCTCACAACACTGTTTGCTACAGACTATTGCAGCATCCTGGGCACATAAAATGATTACTAACTGCAGATGATTAATGTAGTCTCCTCTCTGTCTTTACCTCATTTCAGACTGTGTCATCTTTACCATAGTTACTTAATGGGTGCTATAAACAACCACAAAACACAGACCTAAGAGTCAATTCACAGGCAGAAATAATGAGACAGGAATGCTGAAAAAAGAAGACAGTTTACTGAGAAGGATGCTGTGCTTCTAGCTAATGGGAACACACACAAAAGCAATAACTTGTATAGAGATAATATGAGGAACATGGCAACAATGATTTAAAAAAATGATATTTTTACGATCCAGAAGAAAAATGTATAATACTATGTGCATCAATTTGAATTCGCTTCATGTGTTTACCAGTCCTCAGAAAAGCATTTAGAAGCCTGTCTTTACACAAAGGATAATGCTAATAGTAGATACAATGAAAAGGTGCAGACTTTTCTTTTTGTCAGTATCAAACTTACAAGTAGGTGGATAGCTATTTTGAAGGGTGTCCTGAATGCACACATACACAAAATGGTGAGCAGTACAAAACTTTTTTTGAGGGTTGTTGCATAGAAAATTTTGGGAGAACAGAGCTGGAAGCCTTTGGGAATTTTAACCATACCAATTTATTTGAAAGCTGCTTTATACTGACTTTTCTAAAAGTTTCTGTATATTTTCCTTATATAACTGAATACCAAAAACATGCATATTAATCTACTTTAGTTAATTAATAAAAGTGGCATGATTAATTCTTTGGTGTAGTGGAATTGTAAATGCATTCCCATATTTGTGTGCTGTTCTCTACTGATTACTTCATATCATTAAAGGGCTTAGAAATTCCTGATTCCAATGCTAGGGGGAAATAAAGAAATAAAATGAAATTTTATTTGTGATTTTATAGTTTTATTCTCAGATTAGGAGAAAATCAGGTATTTCATCTAGGATGAATTTTAAAAAACACATGTGAACACATTTCTAAGATGATGGAAATGTTCCCCAATTACTATACAGTACATCGTTTGCTGAGAATGTTTTTTTTCTCCATCTTTCCACACCTATCCAGAACTGGAAAGTTTTAAAAAATAAAAAATAATACAAAATAGAAATGTCATACAGAGTCAGAAGTTCTAAGACATATATGAGGTGTTTTCAGAGATTATTGTCTGTTTTGAACCAGAGGTTTCAAAGAAGAGTTCAGACAGAAGCACACAAATTTCTAAATAAATAAATGCAACACAAAGGGCATGCCATTAAGACAAGTAAATATAGTTTAAAGATATTGTAGGCTTTGGTTCTGCCATGCTATTGAAAGTGTAGATATTTTTAACTCCAATTATTTTTATTACTTTGGTAGTCATGCTGGCCTAGTGGAAAAAGTTCTAGGCCAGGGACCAGAGTAGATTGTCTTTGAATAAATCCAAACCCTTGGAAACCAACAATGTGGTTTCAGATGCTACCTCTGTTTAATACTTGCCCAGGCACCAGGCAAGTATTGGTTTGGCCAAAATGTTCATTCGGCTCTAAAGTAAAAAGACACATTTTTTTCATTTTCACTAATAATAACTTTAATGAACAATGTATTCACCCTTTTTTGTTCCACTACCTTCTGCAATATTTCAGGCAACTTCATAATTCCATCTTCCTAAAACCTTTTACTTTTTGAACAAAGAACTGCTCTAGGTGCCTTTTGCAGACTTCCAGGGAATTGAAACTATTTTCCATTAAGAGAATTTTGTAAGGCCAAAATCAGTTGAAATCTAAAGGTACAATGTCTAGTGAATATGATGGATGAATCAGAGCTTCCCATCCAAGCTGTAACAGTTTTTGTCTAGTTGTGAAAGAAACATGTAGTCTTGTGTTATCCTGATGGAAGATTATACATTTTCTGTTGACTGATTCCAGATGCTTTCCATTAAGTGCTGCTTTCAGTGGGTCTAATTGGGAACAGTATTTGCTGGAATTAATATTTTGGTTTTCCAAAAGGAACTCATCATAGAGGACTGACTTCCAATCTTACCATAAACATAACATCACCTTCTTTGGATGAAGACCAGCCTTTGGTGTGGTTGGTAGTGGTTCATTTTGCTTGCCTCATGATCTCTTCCATTCCACATTATTGTAAAATATACACTTTTCATTGTTCATCACATTTTGTTTTAAAAACAGAACATTCTCATTACATTTAAGTAGAGAATCACAGGGAGAAATAAGGTCAAGAATTTTTTCCCCCTTAAGTGGAAGCCATACATCAAAGTGATTAACATAACCAAGCTGGTGCAAATGATTTTCAATGCTTGATTTGGGTATTTTGAGAATCTCCTCTATCTCCCACTTGGTTTAATGTTCATTTTTCTAAATTCATGTATTTTTTATTGTTAAGTACAGTTGTCTCCATTTCCTCCCCACAAGTTCCCCCCACCCCATCCAACCAGGCCTCCCACCCTCTATCCTATCACCTTTGGCTTTGTCCATGTGTACTTTATATATGTTCCTTGATGAACTTTCCCTTGTTTTAGTCCATTATCCCTCTCTCCCATCCCCTGTGGTTACTACCAGTTTGCTCTTTATTTCAAAGTCTTTGGTTCTATTTTACTTCCTTATTTGTTTTGTTGATTATATTCTATTTATAGGTAAGATCATATGGTATTTGCCTTTCACTGTCTGACTTATTTCACTTAACATAATGCTCTCCAGATCCATCAATGCTGCTGTGAAGGGTAGGAGTCCTTCTTTCTTTCTGCTGCATAGTATTCCATTGTGTAAATGTACCACAGTTTTTTGATCCATAATTACTGGTGGGCGCTTAGACTGTTTCCAGAACTTGGCTATTATAAATTGTGTTGCTATGAACATGGGTGTGCATAAGTTCTTTAGATTTGGTGTTTCAGGATTCTTAGGTTATAATTCCAGCAGTGGAATGGCTGGGTTAAAAGGCAGTTCCATTTTGAGTTTTCTGAGGAAATTTCATGTTTTCTACAGTGGCTTCACCTGTCTGCATTCCCACCAACAGTACACTAGGGTCCCCTTTTATCCACAACCTCACCAGCACTTGTTGATTGTTGATTTGGTTATGATGGACATTTGGACTGGTGAGAAGCGGTATCTCATTGTGGTTTTAATTTGCATCTCTCTGATGGCTAGTGATGCTGAACATTCTTTCATCTGTCTCTGGGCCCTCTGTATGTCCTCCTTGGAGAAGTGTCAGTTCAGGTCCTATGCCCATTTTTTAAAATTGGGTTGTTTGTCTTTCTGCAGTGGAGTCGTGTGAGTTCTTTAAATAATTTGGAGATCAAACCTTTGTTTGAGGTATTAATTGCAAATGTACTTTCCCATGTAGTTGGTTCCTTTTTCATTTCCCTGATGTTTTCTTTAGCTGTACTGAAGATTTTTGAAGATTATTTTGAAGGAGTCCCATTTGTTTAGTGTTTTCTTTATGTCCCTTGCTGTATGGGACATAATGGTAAAAATATTGCTGCATGGAATATATGAGATTTTCCTGCCTTTATTCTCCTCTAGGATGTTTATTGTGTTGCAACTTATATTTAAGTCTTTTATCCACCTTGAGTTTATTTTCTTTTATGGTGTAAGTTGGTAGTCGAGTCTCATTTTTTTTTTGCATGTAGTTATCCAGATATCCCAAAAACATATGTTGAAGAGGGTCTTTTTACTCTATTTTATGCTTCTGCCCCTTTTGTCAGATATTAATTTACTATAGAGACTTGGGTTTATTTCTGGGCTCTCTATTCTATTCCATTGACCTATGGGGCTATTCTTATGCAAGTACCAGACTGTTTGGATTACAGTGGCCTTGTAATATAGATTGATATCAGGTATTGTGATCCCTCCAAAATATTCTTCTTTCTCAAAATTGCAATGACTACTTGGAGTCATTTATGGTTCCATATAAATTTTTGAAATGTTTGTTTTATATCTGTGAAATATGTCACTGGTCTTTTATTAGGGATTGTGTTGAATCTATAAATTCATTGTGGTAGTATGGACATTTTGATGATGTCTGTTGTTCCAAATCCATGAACATGGTATATGCTTCCATTTATTTGTGTCTTCCTTAATTTCTTATTTCAGTGCTGTGTAGTTTTCTGAGTACAGGTCTTTTACCTCCTTGGTTAGGTTTATCCGTAGGCACTTTATTTTTCTTGATGCTATATCAAATGACATTATTTCCTGATTTCTTTTTTTTAAGATTTTATTTATTTATTTTTAGACAGAAGGGAATGAAGAGAGAAAGAGATGGGGAGAAACATCAATGTGTGGTTGCATCTCACATGGCCCCCTGGGGACCTGGCCTGCAACCCAGGCATGTGCTCTGACTGGGAATCACACCAGCGACCCTTTGGTTCACAGCCCATGCTCAATCCGCTGACCTACACCAGCCAGTGCTATTTCCTGATTTATATTTCTGATATTTCATTGTTGGTATACAAAAATGTCTTGGATTTCTGAATATTGATTTTGTGTCTCAATGTTTTGCAAATTCACTTATTAGGTCAAATATTTTTTTGGTGGAGTCTGTAGGGTTTTCTATGTATTCTATCCTAACATGTGCAAACAGTAACAGTTTTACTTCTTCCTTCCCTATTTGGATGCCTTTTATTTCTCTTTCCTGTCTGTTCACTGTGGTTAGGACTTCCAATACTATATTGAATAGAAGTGGTGAAGGCAGACATCCTTGTCTTGTCCCTGATCTTAGTGGAAAAGTTTTTAGTTTTTTTCCATTGAGTATGACGTTGGCTGTAGGTTTCTCATATATGGCCTTTATTATGTTGAATTATGCTCACTGTACTCCCACTTTGCTGAATGTTTTTATCATAAATTGATGCAGTATATTATAAAATGCTTTTCTTTAGTTTGACATGATAATGTGGTTTTGCCTTTCCTTTTGTTTATGTGTTGTATTATGTTTATTGATTTGGGAATAATGCACCATCCTTGCATCCCTGTCTTGAATCCCACTTGATCATGGTTTATGGTCTTTTTAATGTATTGCTGGATACGGTTTGACTATATTTTGTTGACAATTTTGATGTCTATGTTACATGATGTCATTGGCTTATAGTTTTCTTTCTTTCTTGTGTTTATCTGGTATTGGGATTAGCATAATTCTGGCTTCATAAAAGGAGCTTTGGTTGTCTTCCATCTTCTTGGATTTTTTAAAAATAATCTGAGAAGGTTAGCACTTCCTTAAATGTCTTGTAAAATTCTCCTGTAAAAACGTGGTCCAGGGATTTTGTGTGCCAGGAATTCCTTGATAACTGCTTCAATTTCAGCAGCTATTATCGGTCTGTTCTAGCTTTATGCTTCTTCATTAAGTTTTGGGATGTTATATCTTTCTAGAAATGTGTCCACTTCACCAGTATTTTCAAATTTCCTGGCATATAGTTGTTCATAGTAATTTCTTACAATCTTTTGTATTTCTGTGGTATCAGTTGTAATCTGTCTTCTTTCATTTGTGATTTTATTTATTTGGGTCCTTTCCCCTTTTTCCATGAATGGAAATGCTTAAAGACTTGTCAATTTCGTTTATCATTTCAAAGAACCAGCTCCTGGATTTATTGTTCCTTTGCATTGTTCTTTCAGACAATATATAATTTAATTCTGCTCTAATCTTGGTTATTTCTATCCTTCTACAAGCTCTTGGCTTTGTTTGTTGTTGTTCTTGTAGATGTAGCGTTGGGTTGTAATAATTTGAAATATTTCTATCTTTTTCAGGGAGGCCTGCATTGCTACAAACTTCCCTTTCAGGACTGACTTCACTGTGTCCCATATGTTTTGGACTGTTGTGAATTAATTTTCTTTTGTTTTCAGAAACTTTTTGTTTTCTTCCTTGATCCCATTCTAAACCCATTCATTGTTTAATAGCATGATATTCAATCTCCATGAGTTTGAGTGTTTTTTTTTTAGTTTTTTCTTTGAGGTTGGTGTCTAGTTTCAGTCCCTTGTGGTTGGAGAAAATGCTTGATATGATATCAATTTTCTTGAATTATTTGATGCTTATTTTGTGTCTTTCATGTTGTCTATCTTTGAAAATGATCCATGAGCATTTAAAAAGAACGTATATTTTACTTCTTTGGGATGAAAGTGTCTAGATATATCAGATAAGTTCATTTGATCTAGGGCATCGTTCAATAATACAATATCCTTGTTGATATTTTGTTTGGAAAATCTACCCATTCTTTACAGTGGGGTGTTAAAATCTCCTAGCATAAGTGTGTTGCTGTATACATCTTTCTTGAAGTCTTCCAAGATTTTCCTTTTTATATTTCTGTGCTCCTATGTTGGATGCACATATGTTTATAATGTTTATGTCTTCTTGAGAAATTCTTCCCTTGAGTATTATGAAATATCCTTCTTTGTCCCTTTTTATAGCCTTTGTTTTGAAGTCTATTTTGTATGATTTAAGTATTGCTACATCAAGTTTTTACAAATTTTTAATTGATGTTCTAATACAGTTGTCTCCATTTTCCCACCACCGTTTTCCTCCGCCCTACCCACTCCCACCCTCAATCCCAACCCCTCTTGGCTGTGTCCATGGGTCCCTCATATATGTTCATTTATGTCCCTTTCCCTTTTTCCCCATGGTATTTCCCTCTCCCCCCCTCCTCAGGTTACTGTCAGTTTGTTGTTTATTCCAATGTCTCTGGCTATATTTTGCTTGCCAGTTTCTTTTGTTAATTAGGTTCCACTTATAGGTGAGATCGTATGGTATTTGTCTTTCACTGCCTGGCTTATTTTACTTATCATAATACTTTCCATTTCCATCCACGTTATCTCAAAGGGTAGGAGCTCCTTCTTTCTTTCTGCTGCATAGTATTCCATTGTGTAACTGTACCATTGTTTCTTGATCCACTCGTTTGCTGATGGGCACTTAGGTTGCTTCCAGCAATTGGCTATTGTAAATTGTGCTGCTATGAACATTGGAGTGCATAGGTTCTTTTGGACTGGTATTTCAGGTTTCTTAGAGTATAAACCCAGCAGTGGAATTACTGGGCCAAAAGGCAATTCCATTTTTAGTTTCTTGAGGAAATTCCATACTGTTTTCCACAGTGGTTGTACCAGTTTGCATTCCCATCAACAGTACACTAGAGTTTCCTTTTCTCCACTATCCAGCCAGCACTTATTATCTGTTATGTTTGTGATGGCCATTCTCACCAGTGTGGAGTGATCTTTCATTGTGGTTTTAATTTGCAATTCATTGAGGTTTTAATTTGCAGCTCTCTGAGGGCTAGTGATGCTGAGCATCCTTTTGTATGTCTCTGGACCCTCTGTATGTCCTCCTTGGGGAAGTGTCTTTTCAGACCCTTTGCCCATTTTTTAATTAGATTGTTTTTCTTCCTGGTGTGGAGTCATGTGGGTTCTTTATATATTTTGTAGATCAAAACTTTGGCAATATCATTGGCAAATGATATCATATTTTCCCATACAGTTGGTTCCCTTTTCATTTTGCTAATGACCTCTTTAACCATGCAGACTTTTTTTTTTTATTTTGAGAATGTCCCACTTGTTTATTCTTCCCTTTATGCTCCTTGTTCTAGGGGACATATCACTGAAAGTATCGCTGCATGGAATATCTGAGATTCTCCTGCCTATCTTCTCTTCTAGGACTTTCATTGTATCATGACTTATATTTAAGTCTTTTATCCATCTTCAGTTCATTTTTGTGCATGTTGTAAGTTGGTGGTCAAGTTTCATTTTTTTGCATGTAGCTGCCCAGATCCCCCATACCATTTGTTGAAGAGGCTATTTTAATTCCATTTTATGTTTCTGCTGACTTTGTCAAATATAATTGACCACGGAGACTTGGTTTTATTTCTGGGCTTTCTATTCTGTTCCATTGATCTATGTGTCTGTTCTTATGCCAGTGCTAAGCTGTTTTGATTACTGTGGCTTTGTAATATAGTTTGATATCAGGTATGGTGATCCCACCTACTTTGTTCTTCCTTCTCAAAATTGCAGTGACTATTTGGGGTCGTTTATGGTTTCATATAAATTTTTGAAGTGTTTGCTCTATGTCTGTGAAATATATCATCGATACATTAGTAGGGGCTTCATTGAATCTATAAATTGCTTTGGGTACTATGGACATTGTGATAAAGTTAATAATTCCAATCCATAAGCATGGTGCATGCTTCTATTTGTTTCTGTCTTCCTTAATTTCTTTCTTCAGTGGTGTGTAGTTTTCTGAATACAGGTCTTTTACATGCTTGGTTAGGTTTATTCTTAGGTATTTTATTTTTCCTGTTGCAATATCAAATGAGATTTTATTTCCTGATGTCTGTTCCTGATATTTCATTGTTGGTGTCAAAAATGCCTTTGATTTCTGAATATTGACTTTGGATACCATGTTTTTGAGAAATTCACTTATTATATCAAGGAGTTTTTTGGGTGGAGTCTATAGGATTTTCTATGTACACTATCATGTCATGTGCAAACAATAACAGTTTTACTTCTTCCATTCCAATTCAGATGCCTTTTATTTCTTTTTCTTGTCTGATTGCTGTGGATAGGACTTCCAACACTATGTTGAATAGGAGTGAAGAAAGCAGATATTCTTGTCTCGTTCCTGATTTTAGTGGGAAAGCTCTAAGTTTTCATCCATTGAGTATGATGTTGGCTCTAGGCCTCTCATATATAGCCTTTATTGTGTTCAGGACTCTATTCCCACTTTGCTGACTGTTTTTATCATATCAAATGCTTTTTACCGCATCTATTTGCTATGATCATGTGAATTTTGTTGTTCTTTTTGTTTATGTGATGTGTTACACTTATTTATTCATGAATATTGTACCATACTTGCATTCCTGGGATGAATACTACTTGATCATGGTGTATGATCTTTTTGATGTATTACTGGATGTGGTTTGCCAGTATTTGTTGAGGATTTTAGCGTCTGTGTTTGTTCTTGATATTGGCCTGAAGTTTTCTTTCTTTGTTGTGTCTTTATCTTATTTTGTGTTTGGGATGACGCTGGCTTCATAAAAAGAGTTTGAGAGTCTTACATCTTCTTGTTTTTTTAATAGTCTGTGAAGGTTAGGGGTTAGCTCTTCCTTAAATGCTTTGTAGAATTCTCCTGTGAAACCATCTGGTCTAGGACTTTGGTATGTCATGAGTGTTTTGATTACTGCTTCAATTTCATATGCTATTATTGGTTGGTTCAGGATTTTTGCTTCTTCTTCATTGAGTGTTGGAAGATTATATTTTTCTAGAAATTTGTCCATTTCACCTAGGTTTTCAAATTTCCTCGCATATAGTTCTTCGTAGTAATTTCTTACAATTCTTTGTATTTCTGTGGTATCAGTTGTAATCTCCCTTCTTTCATTTCTGATTGATCTTTCTGATTGAGTTTATTTGGGTCTTCTCTCTTTTTTTCTTGATGAGTCTGCTTAAAAGGTTGTAAATTTTGTTTATCTTTTCAAAGAAACAGCTTCTGGATTTATTGATCTTTAAAATTGTGCTTTTAGTCTCTATGTCATTTAATTCTGCTCTGATCTTGGTTATTTCCTTCCTTCTACTTACTCTGGGCTGTCTTTGTTGTTGTTCCTCAAGTTCTTGTAGGCGTGGAGTTAGATTGTTTATTTGAAATGTTTCCATATTTTTTAGGTAGGCCTGTATCACTATCAACTTCCCTCTCAGGACTGACTTCGCTGTGTCCCATAAGTTTTGTTTTGTTGTACGTTCATTTTCATTTGCTTCCATAAACTTTTAATTTTTTTCCATGATCTCATTCTTGACCTATTCATTGTTTAATAGCATGATATCCAATCTCCATGAGTTTGAGTGTTTTTGAGTTTTTCCTTGAGTTTGGTTTCTAGTTGCAGTTCCAGTTGTGGTCAGAGAAAATTCTTGATATGATTTCAATTTTCTTGAATTTGTTGACGCTTTTTTTGTGTCCTATCATGTGGGCTATCTTCTAAAATGTTCCATGGACATTTGAAAAGAATGTGTATTTAGCTTCTTGGCGTGAAAGGCTATATATATATTAGTTAAGTTCATTTGATCTAGGACATTGTTCAATGCCACAATACCTTTGTTGATATTTTGTTTGAAGATCTATCCATTTTTTAGAGTGGGTTATTAAAATCCCCTACTATAATTGTGTTGCTGTCAACATCTTTTTTGAAGTCCTCCAAGATTTTCTTTATGTATTTGGGTGCTCCTATGTTGGGTGAATATATATTTACAAATTTTTATGTCTTCTTGATGGGTGCTTCCTTTGAGTATTATGTAGTACCCTTCTGGGTCTCATTTTATGGGTTTGTTTTGAAGTCTATTTTGTCAGATATAAGCATTGCTACCCTTGCTTTTTTTTTTCTTTGCCTGTCCATTTGCATGGAATTTTTTTCCAGCTTCTCACTTTCAGTCTGTGTAAGTATTTTGTTTTGAGGTGGGTCTCTTGTCAGGAGCATATGTGTAGGTCTTGTTTTTTTATCAGTTCAGATACCCTATGTATTTTAATTGAAGCATTTAATCCATTTACATTTAAGGTTATTATTTATAGTTACTTATTCATTGACATTTTACTCCCTTTGTACCTTTATTCCTTTCTCTCTGTTTTTCTTCTTCTTCTTAAAGCAGTTCCTTTAGCATATCTTACAATGCTGATTTGGTGTAGGTGTTTTCTTTGAGACTTCTTTTGTCTGGGAAAGTCCTTATTTAACTTTCCATTTTAATTGAGAACCTTGGTGGATAGAGTAGTCTTGGTTGCAGGCTTTAGTTTTGCATTACATTGACTATGTATTGCCATTCTCTTTTGACTTACACTGTTTTCATTGAGAAGTAATCTGCTTACCTTATCAGGGCTCTTTTGTATGTTACCTCCTGTTTCTCCCTTGGTGCCTTTAAGATTCTCTCGTTGTCTTTAAAATTTTCCATTTAATTATGAAGTGTCTGTAGTGGCCTCTTTTGATTCCTCTTGATTGGGACCCTCGCTGCTTCATGGACTTGTGTGGCTTCTTCTCTCATCAAATTTGAGACGTTTTCCATCATTACTTTTTCAAACAGATTTTCTATCCATTGCTCCTCTTCTTATCCTTCTGGTATCCCTGTTATGCAGATACTATTCAGTTTCCTGTTGTCCTCCATTTCCCTTAAACCATCTTCATTCTTTTTCAGTCTTTTTTCTTTTTCTTGCTCTTTTTGCAAAGCTTTTTCTACTTTGTGTTTCAGCTCACTGATTTGTTCCCTCGCTTCATTGAGCCTGCTTTTGATTCCTTCTACTGTATTCTTTAATTCAGAAATTGTATGCTTCACTTCTTCTTGCCCCTTCTTGATTGTTTCTATGTCCTTTTTATGCTAATATAATTTGCAGTAAGTTCCTCATAATTTACCTGTAGTACTTGGGAGTTCTCACTGAGTTCATGGAGCTCCTTTATAACCATTGTTTTGAATTCAGTATCTGATAGTTGGCTTGCCTTTATTTCATTTAACATTCTTTCTGAGTATTTTTTGTTTTGTTTAGATTATTTTTTTTGTCTTACCATTTTTTGTGAGACTTTTCTTGTTTGCTTCTGTTTCTTAAATTGATCTGTTTTGACTTTCTGATTTTCTGGTGTGAACTTCTATGGTGGGAGGCCTGTGAGATGCAGTGGTGCAGTATCCTTTATCACCTAACTTGATGTTCTTGAGATGCCCTTTATGCCTTTTATGCTTTTTTTATGGATGTAATTGGGTTTTGAGTGTTGTTGGGTGATTCTTTCCTGGGTCTTCCCCTGCTGCATGTTGACAGAGGGTCACTTTGCCAGTCACATCTTGTGCACTGTTGTGCAGGTGCTGCCTGAACAAAACCACAGAGCTCAAGAAGCAAACCCACACCCACAAATGCAATTCCCCCCTCACAATCCAACTATCAATGGCAAATGAACCAGTATTAATAAGGGGGTAATGAGATTAAGACTATTATAAGAAAAGAGAGTGGATATGAGATCTGGTACTTAAGGAGAAATGATTTTGAGAGGGCAGAGGGAGGAGCACTAATAAGTGTTGGGAGTTGGAGCAATGGAAGGAGAGAAGGTAAAATTTATTTCATGAATAAAGAAAGGGAATGGAGAGTGTAGAATGGAGTATGAGAAAAGAAGCATATAATATTAGGTTTAAAAAGAAATTAAAATAGTATAAAATAAAATGAAGTGAGAGAGAAAAAGGAAAGAAAAATATTAAATAATTAATAAAACTGTAGGAGCCAAATTGGAGAGAAAGATCCACAGGAGTACTATCAACAGCAAATAAGCTAATATTAATATAGGTGGTGTGGGATTAAGAGGGAAAAAACAAGCAAAGAAAAACATAAGAAATGTTTAGAGGAATGGAACATGATTTTGTAATGACAGAGGGAGAAGGAATACTAACAGTGAGGAACAAAAACTATACTACATGAGGGAAAAGTTAAAATTTGGGATGTAAAGGAAAAGAAAAAAAGGAGAATAAAGAAAAATAAAAGGGTAGGATGAAAGAGAAATAGAAGAAAAACAAAAAAGAGAAGGCTGCTGCCATCTGGGGGATAACTCAGCACCGGGATCCCGGTGGCTACTGTCAGTTTTCTCCCCAAGGCTTCCATCCCCAGTCTCTCCTCAGGCATCTCCATCCCAGTCTGCCCCTGCCCCTGCCTGAACCCCAGGCAAGTGCCTGTGAATGAAAATTTCTGTGTTGGCCCTTAAACAGCCCTTGTGTCTCCAACTGTCTCTGGCAGAGAGCAACCCTGCTGCTTTTCCACTGATTGTTATCTGCACTTTTGGGGCTCTGGTGTTTTAGGCTGGGAATCCTAGCTTAAGGTTTAGACCCCAATCTTCTTCAGGGGGTCCAACCAGCTGCTTAATTATCCTGCCAGCGCAGCCACCTGTGGGTGTCCAGCCAGCCCTCTCAAGTCTCCACCTCACTCCTTTCCAGACCGGTTGTGCCAAAACTGGTTCTGTATGTCCGAAGTTATATGCTTCTCTCTGGCTATTGCTCAGTTGTTCTGGGTGGTCTCTCCACAATTGAGTTTTAATTCCAGATTGGTCCTGGGAGGAGTTCAGTGTGACTTCCATTCACTCCTCCACCATCTTCCTTCTCATCAGCTTTTTAGTTTGCTTTCTAATTGCTTGAAATATTGTTTTTCTATACATTCACTTTCAGTTTGTGTGGATTTTTTGTTCTGAGGTGTGTGTCTTGGCAGCATATGTGCAGGTTATGTTTTCTTATCCATTCAGCTATACTATGTGTTTTGATTGGAGCATATAATCCTTTAACTTTTAAGATTATTATTAATAGGTACTTTTTCATCCCCCCCCCTTTGTACTTGTGTTCCTCTTTCTTTTGCTCTTTTTCTTCTTCTTAAAGCAGTACCTTTAGCATATCTTTCAGTGCTGGCTTGGTGAAATTGTATTCTTGCAACCTTTTGTCTAGGAAAGTCCTTATTTCACCTTCCATTTTAATTGAGAGCCTTTCTGGATAAGGTAGTCTTGGTTCCATGCCTTTGCTTTACATTACTTTGAATATTTCTTGCCATTTCCTTCTGGCTTGCAGTGTTTCTGTTAAGAAATCAGCTGCTAGCCTTTTTGGAGTTCCCTTGTATGTTACTTTTTGTTTCTCCTTTGCTGCTTTTAAGGTTCTCTCTTTGTCTTTAATACTTGGCATTATAATTATAATGTGTCTTCAAGTAGGCCTCTTTGTGTTCCTCCTGATTGGGACCCTCTGTGCTTTCTGAACTTACTTGGCTTTTCCTCTCTCTAGGTTTTGGAAGTTTTCTGTCATTTTTTTAGACAGGGTTTCTGCCTTTTGCTTCTTTCCTTCTCCATCTTGTATTCCTATGATTTGAATGTGGCCGTATCTCATGTTATGCATTTCCCTTAAGCTATCTTCATATTTTTTAGAGTTTTTGTGTGTGTGTTTGTGTGCAGCTGCTCTACCTAGGTGTTTCTTTTTTGCCTTTTCTTCCAGTTCACTAATTTGTTCCTCTGCTTTACCCAGTCTGCTTGTAATTTCTTCTACTGTATTTTTAATTCGGAAATTGAGTTTTTCATTTCTTCATTGTTCTTGTTTACAGTTTTGTTTCTTTTTTCATACCATTGTAGTTCCCACTCAGTTCTTTGTAGCTGTCTCTGAGTTCCTTGAACATCTGTATAACCATTCTTTTGACTTTGTGACTAATAGATTGCATGGCTTCATTTCATTTTGCTATTTTACCATGAAGTCTTCCATTCCTTTCAATTGTGGGTTCTTTTTCTCCCCATTTTAGGTGACTCTTTTTATTTGTTTCTGTGATTCCCAATGCTTTTCTTTGTTAGCTGTCTTTTTGGGTGAGTTTCTGTGGTTGAAGTTCTGTGGGATATACTGGTGTGGACTCTTTGATTTTTTTCTCTTTTTAAAAATATTTTATTTATGTGATTTTTAGAGAGGGGTTGGGAAGGAGAAAGAGAGTGAGAGAAACATCAATGTGTCATTGTTTATTGCACACACCCTACTGGGGACCTGACCTGCAACCCAGGCATGTGCCCTGACTAGGAATAGAATTGGCAACCTTTAGTTCACAAGCCATCAATCAGTCCACTTAGCGACATCAGCCAGGACATGATCTTCTTGTCTGGATACTCCAGGTTTGCCCTTTTTAAATTTTGTGTGGGCTTTCTTGCTATACTTGGATTTTACCTGTTGGTGCTTCCTTTTTGGGTAGGTTCTCCCCTCCACCCAGTTTTGTAGCAATCACAACTTCTGCCTTGTTTGTATGTGATCAGGGGTGGGCTGAAGGTAAAATAGAGTTATACAGCAAGAGGATATTCTATGGGGTTTAAAGTATTAACAAGTAGAGAACAGATAGGATGTCCTTTGGAGAAGTACAGCAATAACCATGATTTCACCCAACTAGCCACTTTTCATAAAAGGTGAAAAAGAGATAAGACTCTTTTTTTTACATATGCTCTATGTTTAAAATAAAAATTATTTTAGTTATGAATACATATGTTCCTTATAGATTAAATGTACACTTACATTTCAATATTATAGCAAAATAGAGTAAGATATATATGTTTATTTTATTGTTGTTCAAGTACAGTTTTCTGCCTTTTTACCCCACCCCTCCTCACCAAACCAGGCCTCCTCACCTCCTTCAACTGTTTCCACCCCCCTTCTTATTCTCCATGTGTCCTTTATAATTGTCCCTGTAAACCTTTCACCCTTTTCCCCCATTATCCCCTCCCCTGTCCTCTCTGGTTACTGTCAGCCTGTTCTCAATTTCAATGCCTTTGGATATATTTTGCTTGCTTGTTCATTTTGTTGATTAGATTCCAGTTAAAGGTGAGATCATATGGTATTTTTATTTCACTGCCTGGCTTATTTCACTTAACACAATGCTCTCCAGTTCCATCCATGCTGTCGCAAAGGGTAGGAGCTCCCTCTTTCTTTCTGCTGCATAGAATTCCATTGCATAAATGTACCATAGTTTTTTGACCCATTCATTTACTTATGAGCACTTAGGTGCTTCTAGCACTTGGTTATTATAAATTGAGCTGCTATGAACATTGGAGTGCATTGGTTCTTTTGGATTGGTGTTTCAGGGTTCTTAGGACATAATCCTAGCAGTGGAATTGCTGGGTCAAAAAGCAGTTCCATTTTTAGTTTTCTGAAGAAATTCCATACTGTTTTCCATAGTGGCTTCACCAGTCTGCATTCCCACCAACAGTGCACCAGGGTTCCCTTTTCTCCACATCCTCTCCAACACTTGTTGTTTGCTGGTTTGTTTATGACAGCCATTCTCACCAGTGTGAAGTGGTATGTCATTGTAGTTTTAGTGGCATCTCTCTGATGGATAGCAATACTGACCATCTTTTCATATTTCTCTGGGTCCTCTGTATGTCCTCTTTGGAGAAGTGTCTGTTCAAGTCCTTTGCCTATTTTTTAATTGGGTTGTTTATCTTCTTAGAGGGGAGCCATGTGAGTTCTTTATATATTTTTGGATATCAAACCCTTGTCTGAGGTATTA
Source organism: Micronycteris hirsuta (assembly GCA_004026765.1). Classification (NCBI taxonomy): domain Eukaryota; kingdom Metazoa; phylum Chordata; class Mammalia; order Chiroptera; family Phyllostomidae; genus Micronycteris; species Micronycteris hirsuta. Next base: position 15,407 of record PVJI01010776.1, on the reverse strand, counting down.
TTAAAAGGGAAAAATGCGAGCTGACTTTAGAAAGCAGAGTGCTTATGTGAGGTTATATAGTGAGATAAAGTGAGAGTAAATGATAGAAACTTGTAGTATGTGAAAGAACACAGTTAACCACGACAGTAATAAAGCTCAGGAAGACAGTGAAATGAATTAAGACCAGGGAAGGTTGCTGTGTTGAATTTGGAGTAACAATAATATGATAAGAAATATATAATCTGAATAATAAAGAGTTGTCATGGTTTCCAACCCACAAAATCCGTAGGGGGACCACACCGATTGCGCGAATCAAACTCACCCAGAGACACGCTTTGAGAAAAGAGTCCAGCAGCCATGGGTCTTTCCCTCCATCTTGGAAAAGGCCTCTTGCCTAGCTCAGTCAGGCTTTTTATTAGAAGTTTTAGGATACGTTTACATTGGATTGATTATTCATGGGCTTATGCAGAACACGGGTTTTCAGTTGGGTCATGAGGATATATGGGAAGGGAATAGATAAGGGGTAGGTTTACTTAGTAACAGAGTATTAGAATGTAAATTCAGGTCTGGTGGCAGACAGGACCAGGGTATACATTAAACAGGAGACAAGTAAATTGAGGGTAAGCTAACTAGGGCTGTTAACTATTAGGACCATAAAACACTGAGGCAGGGATTCATTAACTTAAGCTTCCTGGTTTTGGGAGGAAGAGAGATTCAGCAACTTAGAGAATTTTTTGATACATTTTTGCCAAATTCCCATTAGAGAATTCCTTTTTCACTGACATGATCCACACGGGAATAATTTTTCCTCACGCGGAGCTGAGCTCAAAACATGTAAATTCCGGAACTGCGTGTTTTCACGTGTGTGGAAAAAATTCCCACAAAGAGTAAAAATTAAAAGACCAAGAGAAGTGTGTTATCGGAATATGACTGAAGGAAGAAAAATTAGAATGCAATATGAAAGGGAGAATAAAGAAAACTAACTAAACAATGGAATCAAACAAACAAACCAAACCAAAAAAAAAAATCTAAATGGAAAGAAGTGAAATAAAAATAAATAAATAAATAATTTAATAAATAAATAATAGAAAAATTAAAAAATAAAATACAGAAAAATAAAATGAAAATTCTTAAGGATAGCAAAGTGTAATTTTTCTCAGCTGCTGGTGTTAGCCTTCTGACTTTTTTCTGGATCTGTCTTTCATCCTTTCACAGTGCCAGGTCTTATTGTCTTCCACATCCATTTTTAAGCATTTCCTGCAACCTTTGGCTTCCAAACTTACTATCAGCTGGAATTCTGTTGGCTGTTCACCATGTTTCTTGGGAGATTAGTTGGGTGTCCCTGTTGGGTGCATGAGCAAGTGGGTTCAGTTCCCACCTATCTCACCACCATCTTTCTACCAGCCTCAGTTGATGTCCTTATTTGGTAACCATCAACTTCAACTCATCTGCCTCACTGTGGAGAATCCTACAGTGAGAAATCTCCACCATAAAACTTTGCAAAGCACTTTTGACACATTTGATCAGTCACAACACCATCTTCATACACTGCCCAAATCTTTTCTTGCATTTCAGTTGTGTTTTTACCTTTCTTTAAATAATAAAACATAACATGCTGAAAATGTTACTTATTTTCTTTCATCTTCAATATGAAATGGCTAGACAAAAATTCACCAATTTTGTTAAGTTTTTTATTTTGTTTTTATTTTTTAAGATTGTGGGTGGCTTTTTATTTCATATCATGGTATTATGTTTTTCTATAATATAACAAAATTTATGTTAATCAGCTGCTTAGAAGAAAAACATCCCAACAAAATGTTAGTAAGCTTTTTTAAATGCACACTGATATGACAGTTGTCACAATGCAATCTACCAAAATTGTTTTGAGTGATGTTAAAGAAAATTAAGTGCTACTAGAACTATATTATGGAAAAAATGAATTAGTATCTTGGCCAACCCAATATTACAGTTCTCTCAGCTTCCCCACATGTCAAACTGGGTACTAGCATGTGCCATGTGGAGTCAGTAAGGATAGGACTCATACCAAAGCCCTTGAAAATTGTGAACTATTAAACGTATATGAAGGGACAACTGGAACTTAAGGATTCCTAATCTCACTTCTTAAAATAAGTAAATTGTACAAAACAATGATTTTAGTGATAAAGTTAATAATTTAAACTGAATACTGAAATCAGGATTAGAAAATTATTTATGATGCTGTTTGGAGCTGCATGGTGTCAAACATTCAAAACAAAATTGAAAAACATTCCATCTCTCCCTTCGACTTTTTCAAATAGTAGTTGGATATATGTATATATCAGGCTTTCTTGACCTTAACCTTACTAACATTTTTTAAAGATTTTATTTATTTATTTTCAGAGAGAGTATAAGGGAGGGAGAAAGAGCAATGTATGGTTGCCTCTCACATGGCCCTCACTGGGGACCTGGCCCACAACCCAGGCATGTTCCCCAACTGGGAATCGAACTGGGACCCTCTGGTTCCCAGCCTGCACTCAATCCACTGAGCTACACCAGCTGGGCACCTTACTAACATTTTTGACCATATAGTTATCTGTTATAGGAGGCTGTCATGTACAATGTAGGAGATTTACCATCATCCTTGGCCTCTATCATTCTCCAGTATCACCAGTATCTATCTCCATCTCTATCTCTATCTATCATTATCTCTATATTTATCTCTGTCTCTTTCTCTTTATCTCTATCTATGATAAATATATACACACACATATATGTATATATATGATTTGTGTGTAAATATATAGTATATGTATGTATATGTGTTGATGAGCACCTTATGCTTATTTAACTCTTAAATAAATGGAAGGAATATAATGTATATTGTGACTTAGTGACATAACCAAAGTAAAATCTCTGACTCTCTAGTGCCCTGCTTTGTTATCTAATATACCTTACAACTTGTCAACCCTTATGCCCCAAATACTATGAATGTAGGGAGACAATGTACGCTGGTCCTGATCTTCATGAGGAAATATATTATCAATCATTACCCAGGGCATAGCCATGGGTTGAAACAAAAATTTCTGAAACAATATTACCCTTGTCATAAGCATGCACCCTGAAACATTCTGTTGTAGTTTATTTTAAAAATGGTCAGTTTTGGCCTACTAAATTGACTTCATGAGTCACTAATACACTGTATCTTATAGCTTCAAAACCATTGACAACAGTGGATTAGGCTATGTAGGAAGGAGAAATGGGACAAAGTCAAAAAAAGGACACTAAAGGAAAAAAGAAAAATGTAGGAATTTTAAAAAAGAGATGCATGTGATGCAAAGATATTTAAAAACTTATGATTCTCAACCAATTGTATCAAGTATCATTTAAGGATGGCACATGCTCCCCAAAGGTTCCAGATCTCCCTTCTTATTGATTGAGTTGAATGAGTTATCAGTTAAAGCTATATTTAAGTTTACTTAACTTGGGAGTGAATATTCATGGAAAAAGGCATAGATTTTATGGTTAAGGCTTAGGACAGGAACAGCATTAGTAGCTATTTCATTTATGTTGACACATCCCATCCTATTAATCTCACTGCAACTGGAAGTTGGTCTGGAGTTACAAACTTATTTGTTCAGGAGGAAACCAAATTTATTGAGTTTACCATTGCATATCATTGGAATGGTAAAATGCAGTTGAGTCTCTGGACTAAGTTCTGTTTATTTTATTTCTGTATTTATGTGTACCTAGTATAAATATGTGGTAAACTGTGTGCTGTGGTAGAGAACTTAATACTGACTCTGCTGGAACATTCAAAAGTGTCTGCATACAAAATTCTCAGTTCTAAAAGGTTTTATACAGAAGAGAAGTTACTAAGGATTTGCATTAAATATTTCTGATATTTCAAAAAGTTATTATTTATAAAGAGGACTAGGCTATTAATATTCATTCAAAAATATCAAAGGTGACACATTCAAGACCTACCCTGAATTTTTGATTTGCACGAAATGAAGCAGGGTTTAGAAATTGTGGGTTCAGAGGGGAGGTGCATAAGATCTAGAAAGTAAATAAAATAATTTCCAAGGAATAGCTAGATGCAGCATTCAACCCTCATTACAAATCATTGAGAAAGGATTTTTTTATTGTGAATCTTGGTGTTTTATTACTCAGATGATATATTAGTTCTTTTTTTCCTTCTGTTTTTCATATCCCAGGAAGTTTCCTAAGTGACATTACAATGACACCTGGCAAACACCCCTATTCATCTGATTATTGAAGGTGAGGCCACCTCCAAGTCATGTTCTGGAAATAATTAATTGTGAGCTTTATTGAGATGCACAAGTAGATCAGTACTTATTGTTTGTCCTCTGCTATTGGAAGCAATCTAAGTGTAAATAATTCTAAGTAGAATGCTAATTAATTCTAATAGTACAAAAGTTTACTTTTAGTGGAGTTTGGAGAGATGGGAATCCAAACCTTCATGAATATCAGAGATTGTTCATATCTTCTGGCATGACCTGAGACAGAAACTTAAAAGCCTTGGAACTGAAGAGGGAGAGATGATGGAAGAAGAAACTCTGGCAGCTGGCCCGCAAGAATCCCTAAATATTGGGGTGTGTCTTAAGACTTAGGGGAGCAACAATGTTGATACTAACCTATTTTTTCTGCATTGTAATATTCTTATGAAATTATTAAGTTTCCAGCACAATGTGTTAACCACAACAATCTGGTCTCAGGTTTGTGTTAGCTTTGAGAACTGCAGTGGCTTGGCTTAATGATAACTAGATGGACCAAAGTCAACAGTGATCTAGAGAAACTAGGGGCAGCATTTTAGAGCCAAATATCACAGGAAACAAGTAGGAGAGATAGATTTATACTTCCCAGGAATCATATGAAATACACAGGTTGACTGTATTATTCATGGTCATCTAAGGTGAGATGTCAAGGTATTTTAGTTACTTATTCAAAAAGGAGATTTCTACAGCCTTAGAAAATTTGAGCGCTAGGGTTCCATAATATTATAACTGCTATTTATGTTGAAAGTCTACTCTATTCTAGTTCGTATATAAGACTTTTAATAAACACAATCTAATTTATTGCTCATAACACCTGAAGGCAGCATTATTTTCCTTAATAAAAGAGGCAAATGTTTAGAAATATTTTTATTGGAAATTTGTCATATTGTGTGTTATTGTAATGAGAGTTTTTTTTTTCTTTACGTCCTCCCCCCCACTAGTTCACATTGGCCTTCCTTGCAATTAATGTGAACTGGTGACATTTTGGCAGTCGTATTGCAATACAACTTTCATAGATTACTGATCAATAGGTTTCACTTCCAGGGAGAACACAGAAATATTTCTGTAATTCCAGAGTTTTAAAACATAATAATTATGCATAAAATACGCACTGGAATTTTTTTATAGCTTATAGTTAAACTAAGCATTATTTTCTAAAATAGTGGTATATTTTAGGCATGCCTGGCTAGCTGAGTCAGTAGAGCATGAGACTCTTAAAATATAATATGTTTTGTTTTGAATCATGATACAAGATAATGAGAATATTGTTTAATATTCTAGTATTAAATGACTCAAAGTTACTAGTATTTACTAATTATTTTTATGATTCAAATTTTATTGTCGTGTTCTACACCAAGGTGCATCATCATTAAGTTACCAAGATTAAAGATAAAGAGAGAATCCTAAAAGCAGTAAAAGGAAGGAAGACAGTTACCTACAAAGGAGTGTCCATAAGACTGTCAGCTGATTTCTGAAAACAAACCTTGCAGGCAAAAAGGGGATGGAAAGAAGTATTTGAAATCATGAAAGGCAAGGACCTACATCCAAGATTACTCTATCCAGCAAAGCTTTCATTTAGAATGGAAAGGCAGATAAAGTGCTTCCCAGATAAGGTCAATTTAAAGGAGTTCATCATCATCAAGCCATTATAATATGAAATGTTAAAGGGACTTACTAAGAAAAAGAAGATTAAAAATATGAACAATAACATGACAACAAGCAATGAAAAGATGCTAATATCTGGAGGGGAAGATGGCGGTGAGATAGCGGGGAGAAGAGTCTACTTCCTCCTGCCTGCTGGTGAAACACCTAGCCGATTTTCTGAGGAATAGAGCATACACCCAACAGTATTCCAGCATATATGAAGATTGGTGACCAAGATTATAGGGGAAACTGGATGATCGGACGGTAAGGAGAGTGCTTTGGAATGAAAAGGTCCCCGGGGACAAGCACAGGGAGCAGGGAGGGCTGCAGCCCCAGACCCGGCCGGGTCTGCTGCAAAATTCTTGGGAGAAAACCAGGTTGGGAGGTGTGAGAGACCAAGGGCTTATTCGGACTGGAGGGCGTAAATAGGAAGAATTTTTCAAAAAGAAAAATAGGAAAATATGTTTTCCCATATTGTTGGCTCTCTTTTTATTTTAATACTGTTTTCTTTAGCCCCACAGAAATGGAACCTATGCACTCCAATGTTCATAGCAGCACAATTCACAATAGCCAAGTGCTGGAAACAACCTAAGT
>PVJI01010775.1:0-58920 GCA_004026765.1 Micronycteris hirsuta | reverse complement strand
ATGACTGGAGATGGTGCACCATCTCACAGTTTCCCTGGGGACAGCCAGACACAGCCCTAGGAGAGAAAGGCCAGAGGTCCCTGTTACAGTGGGAGAGAAAGCAGCACCCTCTGAAGGGACTTGAAGGTACCCCCCTGCCCTGCCCCCCGCCGCCCTCCTGTCCAGGAACAACGAAGGGTACAGATTCCACTGCAGTCTGAGGTGCGGACAAGAGAAGGGGAGGCAGTTTCCCACTTGTGACCCATTGCTGGCCAGAGAGATGTTGACTTGACCTTCAGTTCCCAATGGGAGATCACAATCTGCTCCTCTGTGTTCTCCATGCCTCTTGCCCTCACTCACAGGACTGCAGTTCAGCATAAGCCTCAGCCGTGTGACAGGGCATTTTCAGCCACTTTAAGGCACTGGTTGAATGCCACAACTCAGGAAGCCAACAAGGTAGGAATTTTTAAAAGAGGAGGGAACTGTGCTCAAAGTGATGTTTTACTCACTGTCACCCAGCCTATTATTAGTGGCTGAGACTGGCTTCCAGACTGTGGTCTCTGCCCAGGGAACTAAAAAAGGTAACGTTCTCAGTTAATTACATCTGGTTAGCCGGTAGAGGTAAATGATTGATGAGATCATGGGTTTGCCTGTGACACTTGTCTGTCATTCTCTGTCCCAAGAATAACTAGTAACTCCCCATATTCTCAGTAGTTCTCTCTGTTTCCAGTTCCCCTCAATGTTCACCAGTCCTCCTGGCTGCAATTAGGAGAAGATAAAGACAGCTATGTCTGTACCTACTAAAATCCGTGTGGTTGCAGATGTGTTGTCCCCATCATGTGCGCTTTGGCACTGTCCCCAAAACCCTGTTATCTCCACTCTCCACAGATCAACTAACTCAGGGAAGCTGTTGAATATCCACAAAACAACAAGCAGCAGCGGGGGAGGGCACAGTTCTCCGGAATGCATTAAGAGGGAGCACAGGGACCTTACTGTCCCAACTGCCCTTTATCCCAGCTCTGCCCTGGGAGATCACAGGAGGCATAAGGAATCAGCGGCAGACCCTCCCCAAACCACTCCTCCCGGGGGTTCCCATGGGCAGGAATTTGTCTTCAGTCATGTACTTACCTTGCATAGTCCTATGAGGTCCTTGGGGGGTAGAGGATGGGGAAGGGGTGAGGCAAAGGCAAATAACATGGGACCAACTCTCCCGGGTAAACATTTCAAGGGAGAAAAATGACTAAACGTGGAAGTCTCTAAAGGTGTGACAAATGCACCATAAGTGACAGGTAAAAAGTTAGAGGACAAAGAGGCCCCAGTAATCTCAGGAGGTGACGAGAGTCGGAGAGGCCATCCGGGATGTGTGCAGCAAACTCCACTGGTGCCTGGGTCCGCAGCCTCAATTATCCTTACCTGCCCTCCCGGGCTGGGCTATACTACCCACGACGTCTGGACCCAAGAAGTCTGGCTTTAAATCTCATGCTCCAACTCCCCTGGACAGCCAGGCATCATTGGCAGGACATTATCAGCGCCAATGACTCGCAGGAGACATAAGACTGCCAAAGAGGAGATCAATCCGGAAGGCCTTGAATGCCACCCTAAACCGTCGTGACTTGACTGAGGAGACCCCAGCGAAGGGATCTGATAAATCATGAAGGGAGTGCTCTAATTTATTGTATTCCACTATTACAAGATTTACTGGACAAGGAGGAGGAGCAAGAGGCAAAGAGAGCATGAAAAAGTAAAGAGGCGCAAGCAAGTACCAGCAGTTGCGCGCAGGCGCAGAGCTGTCCCCAGGCAGTGCCAAAGCAGGTGCAGAGGTGCGACAGGGAAAGAGCTGAGGAAAGTCTCCTGTGCTTCCAGCCCGAGCACGGAGCCCAGAGGGTGGTGTGCAGAGGTCCGGAGTGTAAGGGGCCTTCCGCTAGCCCGCACTTACCCAGGACCGTGCAGGTCAGCAGGGTGGGGATGACAAGCCTCATCCTCAGGGTCTGTGGCCGCGCGGCGCGGAGCAGCAGGCACAAACCTACCAGCTTCTAAGCCGCCTCACAGTCCCCGCTCCCCTTTATCCTTGGCGGGACGGACCCAGCACAACCTTTGACTTCCTGTGTTTGCACAGCCCGCTTGCCCAATCGCCCCTCATCCCTCCCCCTTCATTCCTCGCCCCCGCCTATCACCTCATTTCCTGAGCTCTGGGTCAGACCCGTGGATGGAATCCAGCACAAAAATGCTGATTGGAAGGAAGTTAAAGAAAAATCAGTCCCTTGTTAAACTGTGTTCACTCTGTGCCAGGAGCGGAACTGCAGCTGTTAGGGGCCCTGAGGAGGGGGTCGGGGGAACTCTGCTCCCAGTCCCTTTTTGGCAGAGCTGGACTTGCACCAGTCCTATGTGCTCATACCACACAGGTGGAAGAGGGAACTATCCCGGATCCAGACTAGAACCAAAGAATGATGGGCAAAGACCCTCCTGGGGAGGATGTCCAAGAATAAAGCTGGCCTCAAGTCAGACACTGGACTCAACACTCTTCACTTGTCCCCAGGTGTTGGTCCCCTGCTCTTGGGGTCCTAACGTTCTGCCCAACTGAGGAGCTGCTCTCTCCCCATGTGCCCTGCTGAGTTTAGACTCCTGGACTGGAAATCTTCCTTCCCTTCATGCAGACTGCTGGACATGTTGGCATAGGGACAGAGTCACGGAAGAGACCAATTCTCTCCCACAAGAAGGTGCCCAGATATGTGGTCAAGACTCTGTGAGACTCAGAACGAACTGTTCCCTTTCGGAGCACAAAGAAAGAGGCCCAGGGGAGGTTGTGGCCTGATCTCAATGCCGTGGGTCATCCAGCTAAGTGTGGTCTCTAAACGGTTTTGATTGCACATCCTTATCAGGAAAAAATAGTGAGGTTTTATATTCTACATATGACTTTTTAAATTGATATATTTAAACTTACATGTAAACTTTTTAAATTCATAAAAATGAACTTATACTTTTATAAATTTCTATTCCTTTCATGATTGAAAGGCACTGAGGGGTGGGGATCTGGCTTCATGTAGGGACCTTGAAGATGGAAGGAGTCAGGGTCAGAGCTGGCCAGGAGGGTGCTCTGCAGAGTAGGCATGCCCATGTTCAACTGATGCCTTCCTTAGGCCCTACAGTGAGCTTGCAGAGTCTGCCCAGAAGTAGGAAGGAGATTAGCTCAACATGCTAAATGTTGAGCTAATCCACAAGCTCAGGGAAGCTTGGTGGAGGCCACACAAGGTCAGTGGACCATGATTCTCCTCTCTGGGCCCCTATTGTACTCACACAGGGAGACTTTCCTGATGCAGCACCTCCAGCAACAGGCCCACAGCCCAGCCTGAGCCCGTCAAAGGGAGCATCATTTGGCCAGTCTGAGCCCTCTCCAGACCAGCCAACCTTGTGCCCTGCCTCAGTGGAGCCCTCTGAGTCCAAGCCCATAGCAGGGGATGAAGTACAGAGCCCATGGCATCTGGAGGAAGGTAAGATGAGACATGGGCAGAAGGAGACCCACATCACCTACTCACATGGGCAGGGACCCAGGGCTCTAGCTCAGGGGAAGGACAAGAACAGACTCCTGTGTCTCCCATTCCTTGGAGGCAGGGGCGAGGCTGGCTGTGAGGTGTACATGTGTATATGACCCTGGCTGTATGGCTGTGCCCATGTCCGTAATGAGCACAGGGATGTGTGGAGGTAAAGGTTAACGTGACGGTGTTTCATATCCTTGGTTGCTCGTGACACTCTCAATTTTACACCAGAGACATTCTGGAGTCAGGAAACTCATTGTCCCTCTTTTACCACTTAATGATGGCTAACACTTAGGGCTTTACCGGATGCTAACCCTCTGTGGTTGGTGCATTAGAATTCCATTTCACAGATGAGATTAGGAAACTGAGGTTCTGAGAGGTTAATAATTTGTCCAAAGTCAGCTGGTGAATCAGATGCAAAATCAGGCAGTCTGGTTCCAGAGTGTAAATACCCACTCATCAGGGACACTCTCTCGTCTAGGAAACAGGGACACACAGAGACCCTGGAGCTCATATGAGAAAGGGATAAACAGGGTACTCCCAGCCCTGCTGTTTCTCCACAGACATGCAGCCCTGGTCCATCTAGTACCCCAATTGCAGAACCTCAGGCTTGCACTGGCTTATGTTCAGATGGAATGAAAATATCCTGTTTGCAGCCCTACCTTGTGACAAGCACTGTTCTGGGGAAAGATCTTGTGATCTTGACCAACCACCTTAAGAGATGGAGTCAGTACCCCCATTGTTTAAATGCAAACACTACAGTAAAATGACAGCTCCTCATTCACAAGCTCCGGAACTTGACCTCAAATCTCCTAAGTTTCCCAGCCTTCTGCAGGCCACAGCTGCCTTCTCACGTTGTTCTCTTTATTTATCCAGAAGAGGAGGGGATAAAAGGAGGAAGTAAGGAAGAAAGGAGGAAAGAGAGAGGGAAGATGAATATGAGAGATTTTCCAGTTACAGAGCAATCCAAGTCATGAACTAAATCCTCCATCATAAACAGTAAAATTCTTATGTTTCAACAATATTGGCCCTTCTGTAGAAAGAGTTCAACGTGGGAGTAAGACGCGCAGAGGGGTTAAGTAGCTGACCTAACGAGGATGGCAGAAAGGGATTAGTGCCCTGAACCAATATTTGTTGTTTCCAAATGTTGCCTCATTTACAAAGAAACAGAGCAAACAAAGAGCCTCTGTCTGCTTAAACCAGTCCCTCCTCCACCTCCCACTCACTGTACTCTGCCCCACAAACAAGCCCTTCTCCTCTGAAAGACCTTAGTCCATTTCATAGACTGCTATGCTCATAGATCTGTTATCCCTGAGACCTGCGGCCCAGGGAGAATGTGGTGAGACAGGTGGGAACGAAGGGCAAAGTCCTTTTAGAAAAATGTCAGGCAATCTGAAATGCCATCTGCCACCACCTCCCTCTCTCTGTCTCTACCTCTACCTCTATTTCTCTATCTCTCTCTGTCTCTCTGTCTTACTGCTCAGAAGCCCCTCGACAATGATTCTCAAGCTTTTCATTCTTTTCCCAAGGGATCCATAAAAATATCCTTTTCGTGAAGAACTATCTAGGGACAGAAAGCTTCACCAACAAAATATACTAAACATTTAAGAAGAATTAGATTCTTACGCTTACTCATCCCGAGAGCAGAAAAAGATGGATTACTCCCTGACTGAATTTTTAAGACCAGTAAGTATAATTTGAAAGCAAAAACCATCAAGGATATTATGACAAAGACTTAAAAATTACCTTTTATTAACATAGATGCAAAAATCCTAAGCAAAATTTTAGCTAATTGAATCCAGCAATATCTAAAAGGGATACTAAATTATTACTGACTTGAGTTTATTCCAGGAATGCAAGTTACCATTTGAAAATCAATCACTGTAATTGATCACATTACAGAATAAAGGAGAAAAAATATATGACCATATCATCTGTATAAGAACAGCATTTGGTAAAATTCAACAACCTTTCATTTTAAAACCTTTTAGCAAACTTGTTCTAGGAAACTTGCTTAATCTGACAAAGTATGCATATATGTGGGTATGTGTGTGTGTATACACACACATATAAAAGAAATATTTTTTACACAAAAGAAATCATTTGCAGTACTTCCGGCCAAGATGGAGGCATAGGTAGACACACCATGCCTCCTTGCACAACCAAAAGAGGAAAAACAGCAATTTTAAGAACAGAAACAGCCAGAACTGATGGGAAATCGAACTGAGTGGAAGTCCAACAACCAAGGAGTTAAAGAAGACACGTTCATCCAGACCAGTAAGTGGGGTGGGGCCAGGCAGAGAGCATGTGACCCGATGGTAGTTTCTGGAGCTGGTTTGTGGAGCAGTACTGGCAATACTCCAGCTGCCCAGAGAGACCTGCAGTAGGCACGTATGGCCAAAATGCAGCCGGTGCACTCAGTGAAACCCACGGCTGGCCGACTCGGACCCAACAGGGCTGAGACTGGTGGACCGGGCAGTCCCTCATTCACACGCAGATAAACTGGGAGAAAAAGCTGGGGAGCAGAGCAGACCGAGCAACCCACCATCGTGGGGAAATAAAGCCTCAAACCACCGATTAAAAACACCTATGGGGGTTGAGGTGGCAGCGGGAGGAACTCCCAGCCTCACAGGAGAGTTCATTGGAGAGACCCACAGGGACTTGGAACTGTGCAGGCCCACCCACCCTGGAGCCAGCAAAGAAGGGCCCAACTTGCTTGTGGGAAGCAGGGGAAGTACAGAGAGCGGAGCTAGCGCCCTTGTTCTCTCAGGCCCCACCCCCACAGGCAGTGTCACAACACATCAACATGGGTTACCCCATCCTGGTGAACACCTAAGGCTCCGCCCCTTAAAGTAACAGGTTCACCGAGAAAAAAAATTGCCCAAATGAAAGAACAGATCAAAGCTCCAGAAAAAATACAACTAAGTGATGAAGAGATAGCCAACCTATCAGATGCACAGTTCAAAACGCTGGTAATCAGGAAGCTCACAAGATTGGTTGAAATTTGGTCACAATTAGATGAACAAATGAAGGATACACTAAAGGAAACAAGGGGAAATATGCAGGGAACCAATAAGGATGAGAAGGAAACTGGGACTCAAATCAACAGAGTGGGCCAGCAGTAAGAAAAAAACATCCAACCAGAAAAGAATGAAGAAACAAGAATTCAAAAAATTGAGGAGAGGCTTAGGAACCTCCAGGACATCTTAAACACCCCAACATCCGAGTCATAGGGGTGCCAGAAGGAGAAGAGGAAGACCAAGGGATTGAAAACTTATTTGAACAAATAATGAAGGAGAACTTCCCCAATCTGGTGAAGGAAATAGACTTCCAGGAAGTCCAGGAAGCTCAGAATCCCAAAGAAGTTGGACCCAAAGACATCGTAATTACAATACCCAAGATTAAAAATAAGGAGAGAATCTTAGAAGCAGCAAGAGGAAAGGAGACAGTTACCTACAAAGGAATTCCCATAAGACTGTCAGCTGATTTCTCAAAAGAGACCTTTCAGGCAAGAAGGGGCTGGAAAGAAGTATACCAAGTCATGAAAGGCAAGTACCTACATCCAAGCATACTCTATCCAACAAAGCTTTCATTTAGAATGGAAGGGCAGATAAAGTGCTTTTCAGATAAGGTCAAGTTCAAGGAGTTCATCACCACCCAGCCTTTATTGTATGAAATGTTAAAGGGATTTATATAAGGCATGGAGAGATATCAACAGGGGAGTGGGAGGGGGAGAGAGGGGGAAAAAGTACAGAGAATAAGTAACATAATCAGTAGGCAGAAAACAGACAGGGGAAGGTTAAGAATAGTATAGGAAATGTAGAAGCCAAAGAACTTATGTGTATGACCCATGGACAAAAATTAAGGGTGGGGAATTGTGGGGGGTGGAGGGTGGTGCAGGGCAGAGGGGAATAAAGGAAATGGGACAACTGTAATAGCATAATCAATAAAATATATTTTTTTAAAAAAGAAATCATATGCAGTGGTAGAATAGTGGACAAAAGCTTTCCCTTTGAAATCATGAAAAGGATCAGAAGATCTACTATTATTTCTAATCAACATTTTTACTTGCAGTCTTTGCCATTACAGGCAGGTAAGAAAAATGTATAATATGTAAAAGGATTGAAAAGGAAAAAAATAAACTGTCAATTTCTCAGATGATATATGATTGTACATGTGTAAAATTTGAAGGAAATGATTAAATATTAGAGGGACAAACATTAGGGAATATTAGGCTGGATACAAGTTAAATATACAAAAATCTATTGTATTTCTATATACAAAATGAAAAAGACTATGAAAATGTTATTTAAAGTAGTATAGAATAACAAATGCCTAGGAATTAGTTTATCAAAAGATGTCTAACATTTGTATATATCAAACTATAAAATATTACTGAGAAAAACTTTAAGTTACACCCTCAAATTAAAGGAACTTTAAGTTATACACAAAACATAGAGTGGAGACTCAATATTGTATAGATGTCAATTCTCCCAAAACAAATGTATAGGTGCAATGCACTCCCAATCAAACTCCCAATGAATGTTTTATTTTTTTTGTTGTGATAGATAATGTAATTCTAAAGTTTATGTGGAATTGAAAAAGCCCTAAAATAGACATTTGGTTGCTTGCATAAGTTGTAGCATAGCAAGGTAAGAATAGAATGTATTTGATTTTTCTTACCCTGTCTGCCCAAGTCTGAGCACCAAGATCTATAACCAACTCAGGTGTTAATTATCAATAATATTACCTAAATGCTCTCTATAACTTGATACTGGACTAGTAGTATGGAATGAAAATTATATACAGTCCACTAAATACTTAAGGATTTGTAGACATATATCCACCACAGTTGATATATAGTCTGGTTCTCATGTTTATTCCAATTCCTCCACATTAAGAAGTAAATTAAACTCTTGACTAGCTATGGTTTAAGATCTTTTTCAGATTCTTCTCATCTTTCTCCGTCTACTTTTACATATATATGAGAAAAGTTACATATATATAAAAGTAGAGAAAATAATGTAATCAATATTCATTCACACCTTACCCAGCTTCAACAATTGTCAATATTTTGTCAATCTTATTTCATTTATTCTTCCACTTCCACTTTTTTTCTGGAATAACAAACATATTATTTCACCCATTACTACCATTCATCTCCAGAACTCTTTTCCTCTTGCATAACTGAAACTCTATACACCATAAACAATAACTGCTCATTTCCCCGTGCTCCCAGCCCCTAGGAACTGCACTTTCTGTGTCTATGATTTTGACTACTTCAAGTACCTCAAGTGGAATCATTCAATATTAGACTTTTTGTGAATTGGCTTACTTCACTGACCATAATGTCCTCAAGGTTCACTCCTGTTGTAGTATATGTCAATAATTTCCTTCCTTTAAATGGCTGAATGATATTCCATTGTATGTATATATTATATTTTTGCTTATCGGTTAATCTATCAATGGACACTTGGGTTGCTTCCACATTTTAACTATTGTGAATAATACTTCTATAAACATGGGTGCCTAAATATCTCTTAAGATCCCGCTCTCTATTCTTTTGAGTATCTACTCAGAAGTGGAATTTCTGGGTCATATGGTAATTCTATGTTTAATTATTTAGGGACCTCCATATGTGTTTTCCACAATGGCTATAATATTTTATATTCCCTCCGACAGTGCAGAGTTCCAGTTTATCCACATCCTCAACACATTACTTTCTGATTTTTGGTAGTAGGTATCCTAATAGATACGAGACAGTTTCTCATTATAGGTTTGATTGCATTTTCCTAATGATTAGTGATCTTGAGAATCTTTTCATGTTCTTATAATTTTTTTGAAGAAAGGTTTATTCAAGTCCTTCACTCATTTTTGAATTGGCTGTTTGTTTTTCTGCTGTGAAGTCTTAGGAGTTCTCTATGTATTTGGGATATTGCTCCCTTATCAGTTATTTTATTTTCAAATAATATTTTGTTTCATTCTGTAGGTTGCCTTTTTACTCTATTCATGGTGTCATAAAACTTCTAGTTTTCATTAAGTCCAATTTTTCTATTTTTGCCTTTGTTGCCTGTGCTTTGATGTCATATCTAAGAAATCATTGCCAAATCCAAAGTCATGAAGCTTCTGCCCTATATTTTCTTTGAAGAGTTTTATACTTTCAGGTCTTAAGTTTAGGTCTTTAAATTATTTTGAGTTAATATTTATATATGGTAATGGAGAGGGTCCAACTTTATTCTTTTGCATATTTTTGTTCAGTTTTTCCAACACAATTTTTGAAAAAGACTATTCTTTCTCCCATTAAATGTCCTCGGCCCACTGTGGGAAATCATTTAACCGTTTATGTGATTGTTGATGCCTTGGCTTTTCTATTCTTTGCTATTCTATTCTGTTCATCTATGTGTCTGTCTTTATGCCAGTACCATGCTCTTTTCTTTTTTTACATTCTCTTGCTATAAATTTATTATGTGTGAGGAAGAATTTCTTTTTTAACAACAAATGCAGAGCAGAATTGTTGCTGATTATTCCCTACATGGAACAGATTGTTAAAGGACTGTGGCAGGTGGAAACAGTAACGTGCTCTTTGATATAGCTGTAATGTTGTAAGTTACATAAGTTTTGGAATTAGGAAGTGTGAGTCCTCCAACTTTGTTCTTTTCCAAGAGTGTTTTGGCTATTCAGAATCACTTGAAATTCTGTATGACTTCTAGGATTTTTTTTCTATTTCTGAAAAAAAGTCATTGGGATTTTGATAGGAATTGCATTTAATCTGTAGATTGCTTTGGGTAGTACTGACATCATATCATAACAATATTAAGTTTTCTAATCCACAAATGTGAGGTGTCTTTACATTTATTTTTGCCTTCTTTAATTTCTTCCAGAGATATTTTGGAGTCTTTCAACTTTTTGGTTAAGATAACTCCTAAGAATCTTTTTGATACTATCATAACTGAAATTGTTTTCCTAAATTTCTTTCTGGATTTTCATTATTAGTATATAGAAGAGCAACTGATTTTTTGTGTGTTGATTTGGGATCCTGCTACTTAGCTGAATTTGTTACTAAATTCTAACTTTTTTTTTTTGTGGAATCAATAGTGTTTTCTACATATGAGATTGTATCATCTGCCAGCAGAGAGAATTTTATTTTGCTTTCTAATTTGGATGCCTTTATTTTTATTTCTTGTGTAATTGCTCTGATTTGAGGTTCAGTACTATTTTTGAACAAAAATGGTAAAAGTGAGCATCCTTGCCTTGCTCCTGATCTTAGAGACAAGCTTTCAGTCTTTCACCAATGGGTATGATGTCTGCTAGGGGTTTTCATCTACGTCTTTTGTTATGTTGAAGTAGTTTCCTTCTGTTCCTTGTTTATTGTTTTTTATCATGAAAGAATGTTGGATTTCATCAAATGCTTTTCCTGCATTCATTTAGGTGATCATGTGGGTTTTTCTTTCATTCTGTTAATGTGATGTATTACACTTGATCAGTTTTCACATGTTGAGCCATTTTTACATTACATTGCGGAAAGGATAAATCTGACTTGGTCACTGTATAATCCTGATAATACACTGCTGCATTCAGTTTGCTAGTATTTTGTTGAGGATTTTTGAGTGTTTGTAGGGTTATTGGCCCACGGTTTTCTTTTCCTGTAGTGTTTTTTTCTGGCTTCAGTATCAGGATAATAAAGGCTTCATAGAATAAATTAGGAAGTGTTCCCTCCTCTTCAATTTTTGTGAAAAGTCTAAGAAGTAGTGGTAGTTCTTTAAGTGTTTCATAGAACTCACCAGTGAAGCCAGCATACCGAGGGCTTTTCTTCATTGGGAGATTTTTATTATTATTATTGATTCAATCTCCTAACTAGTTAAATGTCTATTCAGATTTTCTAGTTCTTCATGACTTAGTCTTTTTAAAATTATATGTTTTATTGTTTATGCTATTACAGTGGCTCCAATTTCCCTCTTTGCCCCCTTTCACCCAGCCCCACCCACTCCCTCAGGTAATCCCCACACTGTTGTCCATGTCCATGAATCATGGACACTTGAGCTACTCTATTCTCTGTGCTGTAATTTACACCCCCATGACTGTTCTGTAACTACCAACTTGTACTTCTTAATCTTTTCACCTTATTATCCCCATCCAACTGACCTCCTTCCCATCTGGCAACCATCAAAATATTCTCTGTGTCTATGATTCTGTTTCTGATATGCTTGTTTTTCAATTTTTTTTGAAGATTTTATTTCTTTATTTTTAGAGAGAAGGGAGAAAAGGGAGAAGGAGAGGGAGAGAAACATTGATGTGCCAGAGAAACATTGATCAGTTGCCTCTCGCACGCCCCCAACTGGGGACCTGGCCTGAAACTCAGGCATGTGCCCTGACTGGGAATGAACTGGCAACCTTTTGGAGTGTGGTTCAATGCCCATCTCACTGAGTCACACTAGTCAGGGCTAGGGCTGTTTATTTTGTTTTTGGGGGGGCGGGGTTTAGATTCAATTTTTAATAGATATGTATTTATTACCATTTTATTGTTCATATTTTTGCTGTCATTCTTCTGAAAGAAGACTCTTTAACATTACACATAATACTGGATTGATGATGATGAACTCCTTTAGCTTTTTCTTGCCTGAGAAGCTCTTTATCTGCCCTTCCATTCTACATGATAGCTTTGCTGGGTAGTGTAATCTTGGTTGTAGGTCCTTGCTTTTCATGACTTTGAATATTTCTTGCCAATGCCTTCCAGCCTGCAAAGTTTCTTTCGAGAAATCATCTGATAGTCTTATTGGATCTTCCTTGTAGATAACTAACTGCTTTCCTTTTATTGCTTTTAAGATTCTCTCTTTGTATTTAACCTTTGACATTTTAATTGTGATATGTCTTGATGTGGGCCTCTTTGGGTTCATCTTATTTCAGACTGTCTGCATTTCCTGGACTCATACGTCTATTTCCTTCATCAAGTTAGGGAAGTTTGCAGTGAAAGACAGATACCATATGATCTCACCTACAAGTGGAACCTAATCAACAAAACAAACAAGCAAGCAAAATATAACCAGAAACATTGAAATAAAGAGCACACTGACAGCAACCAGAAGGGAGAGGGAGAGGGATAATGGGGGAAAATAAGGGAAGGTCCATCAAGGAACATGTATAAAAAACACATGGACATGGCCTAGCTGGTATAGCTCAGTGGATTGAGCGCAGGCTGGGAACCAAAGGGTCCCGGTTCAATTCCCAGTTGGGGCACATGCCTGGGTTGCAGGCCAGGTCCCCAGTGAGGACCATGCGAGAGGCAACCATACATTGCTGTTTCTCTCCCTCTCTGTCTCCCTCCTTCTCCCTCTCTCTAAAAATAAATAAATAAAATCTTTAAAAAAAAAACCACATGGACAAAGCCAAAGGGGGTGGGTTCAAGGGTGGGAGGCAGGGATGAGTGGGGCAGGGGGCTGTGGTGGGGTGAAAATGGAGACAACTGTACTTGAACAACAATAAAAAATAAGTTAGGGAAGTTTTCTGTCATGTTTTTCAAATAAGTTTCCAATTTCTTGCTCTCCTTCTTCTCCTTCTGGCACCCCATGATGTGAATGTTGGATCTCTTGAAGTTGTCCCAAGGGCTTCTTACACTACCCTCATTTTGGGGGATTCTTTTTTCTACTTGCTGTTCTGATTGGTTGTTTTTTGTTTCTTTATATTCCAAATTGCTCATCTGATTCTTGGCTTCATCTGCTCTACTGTTGATTCCCTATAAATTGTTCTTTATTTCAATTAGTGTATCCTTTGTTTCTGACTGGATCTTTTTGTTGCTGTTGATGTCCTCACTAAGTTTGTTGAGCAGTCTAATAACCAGTGTTTTCAACTCTGCATCTAGCAGGTGCCTTCTCTCTATTATCTTTTTCTGGAATTTTTGTTCTGTTGTTTCATTGGGGCCATATTTCTTTGTTTCCTCATTTTTTGTATCCTCTATGTGTTTGTTTCTATGTAACAGGGAGAGCCACTGTGTGTCCCAAGCTTGGCAGACTGGCCTAATGTAATAGGTATACTGTAGGGTCCAGTGACATAACTTCCCCTATTACTCAAGTTGGGTACTCAAGGTGCACCCACCATGTGGGCTGTGTATACCCTCCTGTTGTAGTTGAATCTTTATTGTTATTGGCATATACAAGGCCTGTGTTCTGTCCAGGATCATAAAACATAAGCTTCAAAGCAATCTGAAGATGGCTATTACTTGTGCTGGACTTGGAAGTGCCCATGTGAGGCCAAGCTATGAACCAAGGCCGGCTGCTGCTAATGCTGGATCTGGGGCAACTTAGCAAGAGGTATGGAGCACAATAAAGCCAAGTACTACTTGTTTGAGAGAATTTAGGAAAATCTGAAGCATGGAACAAGACAAGCCATTCATATGGAAAAGCCACTGGAAACAGCTTGAGTGGGCCCAAAAGTTGGGTGGGGCAGGGCCTCAGAGAATCACCAATATTGAGTGAACAGTGTGAACCAGGTTGATAGAGTCTTAGATATGGCACCCACCTTCCAATTCTGTGGCTCTGTGGGGTGGGAGGCCTCAGAAAAGAAACAATAGCCTCTGCCAGCACTTCTGCTGGGAGAAAGCTGCCCCCAGCTCCCTCCCTGATGCCAGACAACCCAATTCCTCCCCCTATGTCTCTGATGTCTTTCAACCTGCTCCCCCTGCACTGGAACTTAGAAGGAGTGAGTCTGAGTAAGTCTGTGTGCAGGCCCTTTAAGAGAATCTGCTTGGGAACCCAGAAGTTTCTGTCTTCCACAGCCTCAATCCCTGCTGGTTTTTACAGCCAGAAGTTATGGGGACTTAACTTCCTGGCACTGGAACCCTGGTCAAGGGGGCCTGGTATGGGGCTGGGACCCCTCACTCATGAGATATCCCTCCCAATTTTTATCTGCTGCACATGGGTGTGGGACCAGCCATTCCACATCTTGGCCCCTCCTACCAGTCTCAGTGTGGTTTCTTCTTTAATTCTGTAGTTGTAGGACTTCCATTCAGCTCAGTTTCTGACAGTTCTGAATGATGATTGTCCTCTAGTTCAGCTGTAGTTTTAATGTGGTTGTGTGAGGAGATGAGCCGGTTTTACCTATGCTGCCATCTTGACTGGAAGTCATGACTAGTCTTGATAGGTTTTGTGTATCTAGGAATTTGTCCATTTCACCTAGGTTATCCAATGTGTTGATGTACTCTCATTTATAGTATTCTCTATAATTCTTTTTATTTCTTTTTAAAAATTTTTATTGCACTTCTTTCCATTACCATTTATCCCACTTATATCCTCTCCACCTCCACCCATCCTGTCCCCTCACAGTTACCACACTGTTGTCCATTTCCATGACCCTTTTATTACTGTAGAATCAGTAATAATGTCCCCACTTTATGGTTTTAGTAATTAGAGTCTTTTGTTTTTCTTAGTCAAGCAAGCTAAAGGTTTGTCAATTTTGTTGATTTTTTTTAAAAAAACCACAATTTTTGGATTAATTTTTTTTCTCTAGTTTTGCTATTCTATTCCCTATTACATTTATCTCTACTTTTATTTTTACTATTGCCCTCATTTTGTTAGATTTGGGTTTAGTTTGTTATTCTTTTTTTAGTTCCTTAAGTTGTAAAACTAAGCTATTGATTTGAGATCTTTATTCTTTTTCTAATGCATCTATAACTATAAATTTCCCACTTAGCGCTGCTTTTGGTATGTGCTGTAGTTTGGGCATATTTTGTTTTTATTTTCATTCATCTCTAAGTGTTTTCTAAATTCACTTGTGATTTCATCTTTGATTGGTTGAGAGTCTGTTAACAAATTTTTGAATTATCCAGTTTTTCTTTTATTGTCTGTTCCTAACTTAATACAGTTGTGTTCAGAGAAGATACCTTGTAGCATATCTATCTTTTAAAATCTATTGAGACTTAGTTTGTGACCTAACCTGGAATAGTCTAATATCCCATGTGCACTTGAAAAAAATGTGTATTCTGTTGTTGTTTGGTTGAGTGATCTGTATAGAATGCTGCCAGAAAAAAAGTGTTATTTTATCTTTGAGACATTTTATACAAACCTCATGGTAACCACAAGAGGAAAAGGCAGAGCTGAAACAGAAAACATAAACAAAGAGGAAACAGAAAAATATCAGGGAGCCCTGACAGATGTGGCTCGGTGGGTTGAGCAACATCTGCAAACCAGAGGCCGCTGGTTTGATTCCCAGTCAGTGCACATGCCTGGGCCCCTGTGCCAGGTCCCTGGTTGGGGATGTGCAAGAGTCAACTGATCAATGCATCAATGTTTCTCTCCCTCTCTTTCTCCCTCCCTTCCCCTCTTTCTAAAAATAAATAAATAAAAACTTTTTAAAAATCATGAAAAAACTCCTAACTAAAATAGCAGACAGAAACACAAGAGGAAAGAATCAATGGAGATATAGAACAATTAGAAAACAAAAGGTAAAATGGCAGTAGAAAGTCATCTTATGCCAATAATCACTCTAATTATAAATGCACTGAACTCACCAATCACAAGGCACAGAATAGCTGGACGGATTGAAAAACAAGTCACTACATGCTTTCTTCAAAAGACCCGTCCCTGGTCTAAAGACAAACATAAGCTCAAAGTGAAGGGGTGGGAGATGATACTCAAAGCAAATGGTATCCAGAAGAAAGTGGGTGTAGCCATACTTATAACAGATAAAATAAATTTCAAGCCAAAAAAGGTAACAAAAAACAAAGACAGACATTATAGAATGGTAAAGAGAACTATCTACTAAGAAGACATAGTATTTATTAATACACATATATATTTATCCAACTTAGGAGAGCCAAAATATATAAAGCAATTATCAACAGACCTAAAGAGAGAAATAGACAACAACATGATACTAGTAAGAGACTTTAACACCACACTTACACCAATGGGTAAATCATCCAGGCGAGTCAACAAGGAAACATTGGCCTTAAGTGACACATTAAACCAGGTAGATTTAATAGACATTTTCAAAACATATCCAAAAGCAACAGAATACACAGTCTTTTCAAGAGCACATGTTAACATTCTCAAGGGTAGACCATATTTTGGGTCATAAAACAAGTCTCAATAAATAAATTTAAGAAGGTTGAAATCACATAAAGCATCTTTTCTGACCACAGTGGTATAAAATTAGAAATCACTGCAAGAAGAAAGCTGGAATATTTGCAAATATGTGGAGATTAAACAACATGCTTCTGAACAACTATTGGGTCAATGAAGAAATAAAACAAGAAATCAAAAGATACTTAGAGACAAATGAAAATACAACATATCAAAATCTTTGACACAACAAAAGTGGTACTAAGCTAAGAGGGAAATTCATAGCAATACAGGCCTACCTCAAGAAATGAGAGAAATCTCAAATAAACAATCAAATCTTACATCTTAAGGAACTAGTAAAAGACAAACAAATGGAAGGCTCAACATCCACAAATAAATCAAGGTGATACATCACATTAACAAAATGAAGGGTAAAAACTATATAATGATCTCAATAGATGCAACAAAAGTATTGGACAAAATTCAGCATCCATTTGTGATTTTAAAAACTCTCAATAAAATGGGTATAGAAGGAAAGTACCTCAACATAATAAAGGCCATATATGAAAACCCATAGCTAACATCATATTCAATGGTACAAAACTGAAAGCTTTCCATCTAAGATCAGGAGCAAGACAAGGATGCTCACTCTTGCCACCTTTATTCAGCATAGTACTAGAAGTCCTCGCCAGAGCAATTAGGCAAGAAAAAGAAATAAAAGGCATCCAACTTGGAAAGGGAGAAGTAAAACTGTCACTATTTTCAGGTGACATGATTTTATATATAGAAAACCCTACAGAGCCCACCAAAAACACTATTGGGAATAATAAACAAATACAGCAAAATTGCAGGTTACAAAATCAGTATGCAAAAATCTGTTGTGTTTCTATACACTAACAATGAACTATCAGAAAGAGAAGTGAAAAAAAACCCACAATTCCATTTACATCACAACAAAAAGAATGAAATACATAGGGATAAACTTAAAAAAAAGAGGTGAAAGGCCCGTATACTGGAAACTGTAAAAAAATATTGAAAGAAATTAAAGAAAACCAAAAAAGGAAAGATATTCTGTACTCATTGATTGGAAGAATTAACATTGCTAAAACGTCCATATTGCCTAAAGAAATCTGTAGATTCAATGCAATCTCTGTCAAAATCCCAATGGCTTTTTTCACAGAAATAGCAGAAAAATATCTTAAAATGTGTAAGGAACCACAAAAGAACCCAAATAGCCAACTGGTCAGCAGGCACATGAAAAGATGATCAACGTCACTAATTATTAGAGAAATGCAGATCAAAAACCACAATGAGATACCACCTCACACTTGTTAGAATGGCTAGTATCAGAAAGACCAGAAATAACAAGTATAGTGAGGATGTAGTACAACCCTTGTGTACTATTGGTCAGATTGAAAATTGATAAACACGTTATGGAAAACAGTGTGGAGGTTTCTCAAAAAATTAAGAATAGAACTACCATGTCCTGGACAGGTGGCTCTGTTGGTTGGAGCTTTGTCCTGTGCACCGAAAGTTTGAGGGTTCGATTCCTGGTCAGGGCACATACCTAGGTTTTAGGTTCAATTCCCAGTTAGGGTGCATATAGGAGGCAACCAATCAATGTTTCTCTTTCACATCGATGTTTCTCTTTTATTTCTCTCTCTCAAATGAATAAATGTATCATCAGGTGAGGCTTAAAATTTAAAAGAAGAATAGAGCTACCATATGTCCCAGCAATTCCTCTTCTGGATATTTATCCAAAGAATATGAAAACATTAATTCAAAAAGATATATGTATCCCTATGGTCTTTGTAGCATTATTTATAATAACCAAGATATGGAAAAAACCTAAGTGTCCATTGATGGATGAGTGGATATAGAAGATGCGGCATATGTGTATATATTTTTGTATGTATACACATATATGCACAATGGAATTCTACCCAGGCATGAAAAAGACGAAATACTGCCATTTGCAACAACATGGATGGATCTTGAGGGTATTGTGGTAAGTGAAGTAAGTCAGATGGAAAAAAACAAAACTGTATGGTTTCACTCATGTAGAATGTAAAACAAAAAATAAATGGACAAACAAAACAAAAACAAATTCACAGATACAGACAACAGGTTGGGAGATACCAGAGGGAGAGTGAGTGTGGGGAGGATGAAATGGGTAAAGGGGTCAAATATATGATGATGAATGGAAACTAGATTTTGGTGTTGAACACATTATGGTGTATACAGATATGAAATTATAATGTGTACATGAAAGTTATATAATGTTATTAACCAATGTTACATCAATAAAAAATAAAAATTACATTATTACTGATAAGGAGGGACTTCTGTCATTGAACTATTTACTTTCTATATGCCATGTAGCTTTTTTGTTCCTCTTTACCTGCATTATTGTCTTCTTTTGTGTTTAATTGATTTTTTTGTAGTGAAACATTTAAATTCCACTCTCATTTCCTTCTGTGCATATTCTGTAGTTATTTTCCTTCTTGGTTACCATAGAGGTTATATTTAACATCGTGAAGTTATAACACTTTAATTTAAATCTTTAATAACGTACAAAATCTCTGCTCCTTTAAAGCTCCTTTCCTCACCCCTTTCAGTTGCTAATATCACAAAATTTCATTTTTATACATTATATATTAAAAACATAAATTACTAATTAGTTTTAATACATTAGCCTCTTATATGTAGAAAACAGAAGTGAAGTTATAATAACACTAGCTTTTATAATTGCCCATGTATTTTCCCTTACTGCGAACTTTATTTCTGCATAAGGATTCACATTATTGTCTAATATCCTTTCATTTCAACCTGCAGGGCCCCCTTTAGCATTTCTTACAGGGCAGGTCTAGTGGTAACAAACTCCCTCAGATTTCATCTTGGGAGCATCTTAGTTTCTTCCTCACTTTCGAAGAACAATTTTGCCAGATATAGGATTCTTGTGGCTTTTTTTTTTCTTTAGCACATTAAATATATCAGCCATTGTCTTTTGACCCCCAAAGTTTCTGAAGAGGAATCTGTTATAATCTTATTGGGAGCCCTTTGTATCTGATAAGTAGCATCTCTGTTGCTCCATTTAAGATTCTCTTTTACTCTTAGGCTTTTGACATTTTGCTTGTAATATGTCTCAGTGAGGGTCCCTTAGTTCATCCTACTTGGTGTTGAATTTCTTGGATATTTATATTCATCTCTTTCATCAAATTTGGGAAATTTTTAGCCATTATTTATTCAAATATTCTCTTGCTCCTTTCTCTTCTCCTCCTGGGACTCCCACAAAGCATATTGTTCCATGTTATGGTGTCTCACAGATCCCTTAGGCTCTGTTCACTTTTATTCTATCTTTTAAAATTTCCATTTCTCAAGCTCAATAATTTAAATTGTCTTGTCTTTCAGTTCACAGACTCTTTTCTTCTGCATGTTCAAATGTGCTTTTGAATCCCTCTAGTGAAATTTCATTTCGGTTATTATATTTTTAGCCTCGAATTTCATTTTGGTTTCTTTTTAGGCTTTCCATCTCTTTATTGCTCTTTTCATTTTTCTACACATCAGATTCTTGACTTTCTTAACATCTTCTTTTAGCGTTTTGAGCCTTTTTAAAATAGTGTTTTATAGTCTTTGGTAGATCAGCGACCCCCAACCCTTTTGCACCAAGGATCAGTTTCATGGAATGTGGCAGATCCTGTCCTGTAGAATCCATATGCTGTGGCCAATTTGTAAATAATTCACATGTGAATCCTGGGGAGAAAACATGGGGACTTACACAGCCCCCGTTTAAGTCAGAGAGAGAGCCAGAGAGAAAAGGCCCAAGAGCGGGCCAAGAGAGTATCTTGGAACACCCCGGCCACTCTCTCCAGAGGGGAGAGCATGACAACCTCTGTCTTAACAGGCTTTTTGTCTTTCTGGGCACATTACATTGAGGGTGATTTTCATTTACTATGCATAGGTTTGCATTAGGTGATAGACAACAAAGAAGAGGACATCAAAGAAGGATATTTGCAAATGTAAAGGCAAAAGGCAGCTGGGCTTGAGGGGTTTATCACAGGGTTTCAGGAAATCGTTTTGAAGATATGTAATTAGCATTTGTTGTTTTAATCCAGGGTAAGAGTTTTAGTGAGAACAAGGCTTACCTCTAGGAAAAATGTAGGTCTGATTTACCCATGGGGAAAACCTGTCCACGTACATGGGGCCTGCTTGCTGACTCGCATCCCACTGAGGTTTTTTTAACAATGAAAGCAGAGCTACAATTCCCATGATGCATGGAAGAATTCCCTATAAAGGAAGACAATTTTTCCATGGACCAGGGGTGGGGGTGGGAATGGTTTTGGGATAATTTAAGGGCATTACATTTATTGTGCACTTTATTTCTATTATTATTGCATTGTAATATATAATGAAATAATTATATAACTCACCATGATGCAGAATCACTGGGAGCCCTGAGCTTGTTTTCCTGCAACTAGACAGTCCCACCTGGGGGTGATGGGAAACAGAGGCACCCAAAGTACCACCTTTTGAACCACAGCCTCTCCTAAAAGTTCATAACAAATGTTCTTAGCAGCAGGCAGGATCAACTCTTCACCGATAATAAAGGGTTTCTTAGCTTTAGCAATGAGGTTAGCCACTAAGAATGATGCTCTCAGTGCAGACACACCTGATGAAGTGGTGGCCTTCAGTAATTGCTTCTGTTCTTCATGTTCATGTTTTTTTCTTTTGAAAAACTCCAATGGCTTGTCTTTTAATGCAGGGTGCTTGGTCTCCATGTGGCGAAGCAGTTTTGAAGGTTTCATGGCTTCACTGGATAGCCAGTCACCACATATTATACAAAGCAGGCTTGGAGAAAGTGAATCATCTGTTGCAATGAACCATAATTTAAGTAGAACTCTTAGTATTTTCTTTTAAATGCAGCTTTCTTTTTGTTGGCAGTCTTAGAGTCTTCTGCTGTCTCATCATTGGGTCTTTTCCACTTTTCAAAGGAGCTCTCCAGTGACATTTGTTTTTTACTCATTTTGGCTCAGGTTAGTTTGTGGGCTTACCAAAACTGTGACTGAGTCAGCTCAGTGTGGGAAAGAGGTGTGGATGGAAGTAGTAAATAAAATAATGGGCAGGCCACATGCAGACTAAAATAAGTGTCAGATTCTGACTTAAAGCAGTTGTACAATTGAAGTACATCAACTCACTTGCCACTATAAAGCCTGCCACAAGTTACAGCTTAATTGTCCCTTGCCACACACTGATAGGGTTTTGATATGAGTCTGCAAGCAATTGATTTATTATGGTCTCTGTGCAGTCAATCCTCTCTGCTAATGATAATCTGTATTTGCAGCTGCTCCCCAGCACTAGCACCACCACCTGAGCTCCACCTCAGATCATCAGTCATTAGATTCTCATAAGGGGCACACAACCCAGACCCCTCACTTGTGCAGTTCACAGCAGGGTCCATGCTCCTATGAGAATCTAATGCCACTGCTGACCTGACAGGAGGCGGAGCTCAGGCAGTAATGCTAGCGCTGGGGAGTGGCTGTAAGTACAAAGGAAGCTCTGCTTGCTCGCCTGCTGCGCATCTCCTGCTGTGCTGTCTGGTTCCTAACAAGCCCTGGACCTGTGCTGGTCTGTGGCACCGGGGATTGGGGACCCCTGTGGTAGATCAGTCATCAGGGTTTTTTTTCAGGGACAGTTTCTGATGGTTTATTTTTTCCCTAGAAGTAGGCCATACTTTCCTATTTCTTTGTATGTCTTACGATGTCTTTTTGTCATTGAAAAGTGGACATTTGAATCAATTAATGTACTAATTTTAGAAATCAGAGTCTCCTTCTTCCTAAAAATAGGCAGCTTGTTTTGTTTTGTTATTTTATTGCTGTAGGCTGCCTCTGTGCTGAGGATCAGCCTGAGGTGTAAACTTAAGGTCTTTTCAGGTCTTTCTGATCCTGCTTTTTTCCCTGGGCATGTACAATAACTTTCTAACATCCCCTAAAATATGCAGTTGTCTTCTAGTATCCTCGTGTTAATGTCTTGTTCGCAAAAGGGGGAAGAGAGAAAAATGATGAAGTAGAAGCGATGTCAGCCCTTTAAACCCTCAGGGCGTCACTTCAGCTGGAGGAGGAGGGGAATTGTAACAGTGATCTCCTTCCTCTGTGTCGGCGCCGCCCTGTCAGAAGCAGCAATCAGTGACCATAACACAGATCCCTGATATTTGCATGACAGGATTCTTATTATCCATCTACCTCTCACAGGCTGGGTGCAAGCCGCTCCTAGAATATATGCACAGCTGCCTGACAGAATTTGTGGCCACTGCCACGCTGAGAACTCAAATTGATTAAAATTAATGGCAATTTTTCTTCCAAGCCTTCCCCTAGAGGTTGGAAGCCTCCAACAGACTTCAGACTGCCAAAATACACCTGACAAATTCCACCAGTGCAATTGTTGTCTGGGCAAGGAGACAGAGTCCTGGCACGGTGCCATCTTCCCAGAACCTTCCTCCTTTATTTTTATGCTCAGATTATTATGAATTTGGCCACCAGGTAGGTCTCCAAGCTTTCTCTATATTTTTTACAAGCCCCGTTATTTTTTAAACACCTCACTTTCTGGCAGAATAAAAAATATTCAGGCTTATATTTTACTTCCCCTGTGCCAACTCTAGAATCCCTGTTCCTGGAATCTCACTCCTCTAAACTCCTTTATTCTTTTAGTATAGAGTGGTATTTAGGAACCAAATTCTGAGCACTAGGTATGGTTACTGCTGTTGGGGAGAAGTTGATGCATCTTTCAATAGGCAGAGCTACAGATAGATAAATAAATCAGTAAATATCCACAGATCTATATCTATTTTCCTTTCTCCCTCTCTCTCCAACTCTGATTTCTCACTGCTTCCTCCAATTTCTACTGAACACCACAGCATATCTTCCCGTTTTTTCCTCCCCATATTTGCAACTCCCTTCTCTGACAGTGAGAAACATGGATCCCAATATTCTCAATATTTTTAGCTCTTTGATCACTTCCCCTGTACATAATCAATTTCCTAATTCTCCAGCTGCCCCTTGGTCCCAGTCTCTGAAGTTCTACTGTCCATGGCCTCAGTAAGGAAAAGAAAGGGAGGAAAGTGGGTACATATTTCTTAATGGAAGAAAAGAACAAAAAGGGGAAGAGACGTGAGAAAGTTCAGGAAGGAGAAGAGGAATGCAAAAGGGAAGCCTTTTATCTGTCTCCGCAGACACACACTACTCTGAAGGGCAAATAGCAGGATCGTGTGCAAAATGAGGAATAACTGAACAGAGACGGTCAGCATCTTTCAATGTTACAAAGTTCCGGGCTCCTTTTCTTCAACTCAATCATTCTATAATGCACTGGGAGAAATAGTAGCCATTCATCCTCATTTCAAAAGCCAGTGATATCCATTCTGCAAGCAAAAGAACCTCCTAAGAAAACCCCTTCCTGATTAGTATAATGTTCAACCTAATCCAACCATTCCTGACCTCTAGGCCAACAACTTCAGAGGCCACTGACCCTGGAGCTCGGTAGGCTCTGGGAACTGTCATGTATAAAGGAACAAAAGTCCTGATCAAAGGTAGGCATGCAGGAAAAGCTAGTCTCCTCTGGCACGTTATTTGCAGAACACTTGGATAGGTTTGGCAGAGTTGGAAGAGGGTTGGAGGTAAGAGTCAGGGATACAGTTTAGTGTCCATTGCAGGGTTGATTTCATGCAAAATAGGCCATATCTATCCCAGGAGTTGCTTCAGTTCCCACTCCAGAGGCCTCTCTGTCACTTGACTTCTCCCAGGTCACAAAGTTGAATGCTAGGGAGGGCGAAGGAAGGCTGGGGAATTTTGAGAGCCTGGTATAATGTGGACCAGGACACCGGGATGTCAAGGAGTCTGGATTATAAAATAAAGAAAAGATCTTAGAGAGAGGAATCTTCTCCCAGAAGTGGAGTTTATTCCCAGATTTGTGATTGGAAATCATCTGCCCAGTGCAAAACAGGAACATAGTGGTGGTAGAAGTGGCATTAAGCTAACATGAGATATGATCAGAACCACAAAGATTAGGACAAGAGGAGAATATGGCCCTGGTTCTCCCTGCCTGGGGCCACGACTAAGCTAGTGTGGTTTGGTCATTTGCTTCTATACATTTCCTTATAGTAAGGCGTTCAGTTGTTTAATGAATTAGGCAAGTTACTTAACTCTCAGTTTTCCATCTAGTAAATGGAAATAATGTAACCTACTTCTTAGGGTTATTCTTATTTTTATTCGTGTCATTACCAATACCTTCCCCATTGAAGTCCTGTGTACATTTAAGCACTGTGAGCCCAGCCCTTCAGGTCATGCCACATCAGGAAACCTTGTGAGCACTCTGACCACTAGATCCTAGACAACGCATCATAGAGAATATAGCAGACAGATCCTAGCTGCATTTTTATTCTGTGTACCAGGTACCTGTGCACTCCTTTCAGTATCTGTCCATTCTTAAGGACAGGTACTGGATATTATGTGTAATCTATGGAATAAAATAGGTATGAAATTGGAGTCAGAGACTCCTGGTTTGAATTCTAGGGCACTTAGAAGCTGCATGATGCTGGAAAAGTTACTCATCTATTGCATTTGAGCCTCTGTTTTCTTATTAGTAATAGGGATATGAATACCTACCCTCTAGGGTCATTTTGAAGATGTGTCGAAAGTGCTGGCACTACCTGTCATGTAGCAGTCACCATAGATGCAAATGACTTTCATTATTACATAACACCTGGAATGGACCAAGTACTGATGACACATTCAGTGAATTAATGAAGTGACTGCACATAATTTCTTTATGGCTCCGTCCATTGCTAATGGGCCCTTCAGCAAAACACTCCCTGGAAGACCACCTAGTACAATGATCTCATTTCACAGAGAGAAAAACTGGGGCCCAGCCAGAGGACATAACTGGGAAAGTACCTGGCAGGACAGGCAAAGCTAGAACATAGGACTTTGGTTTCAGTGTCTTTAGCTGCCACTACCATCTTGTGACATACTTTCTTGGAAGGTGTCATTCCAATTTGCTTCCAAGATTATTTAGGGATTTCATTTCCCGTTACTCTTTCACCAAGAAAAGCCAAGACCCGAGATCATCGTGGGGGCCCATGAGTAGCTGCTGGTTAAGCTGAGCAGAGTCTAGTGCTCCTGGAGCCAAAACAAACAGATTACTGATCACTGTATTGCCCCCCGAACAAACACTATTGTTTAATGTCCCTGCTCTGTCCACTGGAAGAGAAGAGCAAATTCCACCTGGTCCTCAGCTA
Source organism: Micronycteris hirsuta (assembly GCA_004026765.1). Lineage (NCBI taxonomy): Eukaryota > Metazoa > Chordata > Mammalia > Chiroptera > Phyllostomidae > Micronycteris > Micronycteris hirsuta. The sequence continues at coordinate 33,070 of PVJI01010775.1, read as the reverse complement.
TTCCAAAGTAAACCTCTGACATACATGGATTTGTAGACAATTGGTGTCAACTATTAGTTTCTACAATTGAATTATCCTACCATTTGACTTGTTCTAAATGTTCCCACAGATAGGCCTTTTACGTAAATATATGCAACTTGTCTACATGTGTAATTTAACAACGGTTAGCCCCATAGGGTATCATCTGCCTAAAAACAGGTTAACTACCCTCTATCTCCACTCTTTCAGCCCAGAGACAGGTGGTAAGAGGCTGCAGAGAATCACTGGATGGCAGCTATGAGTACACAAAAATTGTACACCAAGTCGTGTGTGTGTGTATGTGTGTGTGCACTCATTACTAGGGTGAGAGCCCCAGGCTTTTATTAATCCTGAAAAGGGGTCACATTAGTACCTCAAGTATGTTGAAATGCTAAACATTAAGTATCTGCTCTAGTCTTCTTTACAAGTTCTTAGAACTGAAGAGAAGTGGAGGTAGGGTACTTGACAGCTCTTCCCCAGCACCAGTCAGTGAAAGGACCCTGTTGGACCAGAGTCTTCAGGCTCCTCCCTCAGATCTATGCCACTCGAGACTTCAAGTTCGTTTCTCCTTGTGGGGGAAACTGGCGGCAGAAACTCAAGTCCATCAGAGCCAACAGTCTCCAAGACTTTGGCCAATGGAGCCTGAGGGCTTTGCAGTAGGTGACACTCCAGGAAATAGTTTTCCTAGAACCTCCAGCATAAAGGATAATCATGCCTGTGGTTTTCTCAAGGAAGCCTTCAGGGAGATGACCTAAAACTAGATGTGAAAACAACTTTTCCAAGAAGTACTAAAGGAGCGATCTGGAGCAGGAGTCACTGTTTAGAAATTAATCAAAATTGTGAAGGAAAGGGACAAGGAAAGATGAAGTAAAAAGAAGTCCTAGACCAAAGTGGATGAGAGAATAAAAGCAAGAAACCCTAGAAAGCAAGCTACCATGTTTTTGAATAGTGCAGAAAACAATGGAAGATGCTGCTCTGTGAAGTCAGAGAACATTTCCTGAGACTAGCCTTAGTCTAAAAGTTCAGGAAAGCAAATTTTGCCAAAATTGAGCAACAGAAAGTATCGTGGTCAAATACCATACAAAGTTATTACAAGACAAAATTAAATAAGGAGAGAAATTACTCTACAGACAATGAAAGTATGCCAGGAAAATATCACCACAAAACATCTAAAATATGTAACCTACACAAAGGTATGAAGAGAGGCAGAAATAGTAAAGATGTGGAAAATAGTAAAGATTTTTCTTTTTTGCTTTTAAATTTCCTTAAAAGATCATTGTTTATTTGATGTAAGAATAAAAATGTATTGTGGAGTTTCTAACCTGTAGACGTAAAATGTATGATAATAAGAGCACAAAAGATGAAGGAGGGAAATCAGTGGGACAGTGCAGTCAGCTTGTGCGGCCTGCAAATGCTGACTGTGTCGCTTCCCAACTCTGATTTCCTCAATGTCACTTTGGTAGTTTGAAATCTTCCATGACGAGAGTATTTCCTCCATGAAACTGGCAAATGATACAAATCAGGGCTACCCACCCTTTTCTTTTTCTTTAAAGATCTTATTCTTATCTGCATATCACTGGGGAAGTAGAACTGTGCTATTTTAGGATCTTACGTTTACACACAAGTGGTATACTATTATTTGACAGTAGTTTTAAGTTAAATATGTATATTGTAAATCTTAAAGACATTAAAAAATAAAAGATAGCCAATAGAGAAGATAAAATAGAATACTAAAAAATAATTAATTTAATACAGGCATATTTTGTTTTATTGTGCTTTGCTTTATTGCCCTTCACAGACATATTTTCTACAAATTGAAGGCAAGACCCTCCACCAGCAAAAAGATTATGACTCGCTTATTGCAGCACTCACTTTATGGCAGTTTACACACAAGTGGTATACTATTATAGAACCAAACCCACAATACCTCTGATGTATGTCTGTAGAAGGCAGAAAGGCAGAAGCAAGGAAAAAAGGACAGAAAAAAGTATCAGTAATTACATGATATATAAGTGAACTAAACACATTTAAAATGGTAGAAATTGCCACACTCAATGAAAAAGAAAGACCCAACTATGTGTTCTTTATAAGAAACCCACCTTAATATAAAGAAGCAGATGGATTAAAAGTAAAAGAATAAAAATACACCAGGCACACACTAATAAAAAAAAGGTGGAGTAGTCATATTACTATGCAATAAAGTAGACTTAAGGACAAGAAGTATTACCAGAGACAGCTAAGGACATTTCATAATGATAAAGGAGTCAATTCATCAAGAAAGCCTAAAAGCCAAAGATGTGTCTCAAAATATATAAAACAAAATCTGATAGAACTGCAGACATGAGCAAAACTGTACTTATAGTTTGAGATTTCAATCCTCTTCTCTCAGTGATTAATTGCAAAAAAAGTAGACAGACAATAAGTCAAGACAGAGGATTTGAACAATAATATCAACAAACTTAATCTAATTGCTATTTATAAAGCTACACTGTATACAGAGGCTGATAAAAATTAGGTTTACAGTTGTGAGTCTGGGAAACACAAAGTTTATTCTTGTGTTGGTATTTATTAATTATCATACTATTTCCATACAAACAACTGTAAACCGACTTTTGCCCACACTTATATTACAAAACTCTATATTATAGAATCACACCCTACAATTATAGAATACATTTTTTTTCATGTGTACATGGAACACCCACCAACATAGACCATCTGTTGGACATAAAAAATAAATAAATGAATACATTTAAGAAGACTGAAGTTATACAGAATATATTCTCTGACCACAAAGGAATTAAATTAGAAATCAATGAAAAAGCATATCTGGAAAATAACCAAATATTTGGAAATTAAAAATAACTTTTAAATAATAAACAAATCAATGGAGAAATCTTTGGAAAACTATTTTTAAAATTTTTTACCTGAATGATAATGAAAGTACAACCTAACAAAATTTGTGGAATACAACCACAGTAGTACTTAAAAGGAAATTTATAATTTTAAATGTCTATATTAGAAAACAAGGATGTTCTAAATAATTGATCTAAGCTTTCACCTTAAGAATCCAAGAAAAAAAGTAAATGAAATGAAAAGTAAGTAGAAGAAAGGAAATAAGGCTAAGAACAGAAAATTAGATAGAAAATAGATAAACAATAGTGAAAATTTATAAAATAAAAAATTTATTCTTTGAAAAGTTCAACTAGACTGATTAAGAAAGAAAGAATAGAGAAAACACAAATTACCAGTATGGAACATGGGAGAAGAGATGTCACTATACACCCTATAAATATTAAAAGAATAATAAAATATTTTGGAAAGTTTTATGGCAAAAATAGACAACTTAGATGAAATGAACAAATTCCTTGAAAAACAAAAATTTTGCAGCTGCAGATTTTCACTGGTTCTTTGTTAAACCTTACACTTTTTCTTCATTATGTTCATGTTTGCACTTAAATCCTTTACATATTTAAAGAGTTGTTAACTTTTTTATTGTTTTTCTATTACAGTTGTCCCAATTTTCCCCATTTGCCCTCCTCCCCCAACCCACTCCCCCCTCACAGTCAATCTCCACACCATTGTCCATGTCCATGGGTCATTCATACATGTTCTTTGACTAGTCCCTTCCCCTTCTTTCTACCATTATCCCCTTCTCCTCTGGCAACTGTCAGTCTGTTCCATGTTTCTATGCCCCTGGTTCTGTTTTGCTTGTTAGTTTACTTTGCTCATTAGATTCCTCTTATAAGTGAGATCATACGTTATTTGTCTTACACCGACTGGCTTATTTCACTTAGCATAATACTCTCCAGTTCCATCCATGCTGTCGCAAAAAGTAGGAGCTCCTTCTTTCTTTCTGCCACATAGTATTCTATTGTGTAAATGTGCCAGTTTTTTGATCCACTCATCTACCAATGAGTACTTAGGCTATTTCCAGCACTTGGCTATTGCAAATAGCACTGCTTTGAACATAGGGGTGCAAAAGTTCTTTTGAATTGGTGTTTTGGTATCTCCAAAATATATAACAACTTGTGCAACTGAACACCAAGGAGACAAAAAATCCAATTAGAAAATGGGCAAAAGACCTTAATAGACACTTCTCCAAGGAGGACATACAGATGGCCCATAGACATACGAAAAGTTGCTCAACATCACTAGCCATCAGAGAGATGCAAATTAAAACCACAAGATGTCACATCACATCTGTCAGACTGGCTATCATTAATAAGTCAACAAACAACAAGTGCTGGTGAGGATGTGGAGAAAAGGGAACCCTAGTGCACTGTTGGTGGGAATGCAGACTGGTGCAGCCACTGTGGAAAACAGTCTGGAACTTCCTCAAAAAATTAAAAATGAAACTGCCTTTTGACCCAGCATTTCCACTGCAGAGAATAAGCCCTAAAAGTCCTGAAATACCAATTCAAGAGTTGTTAAACTGTTTAAAGTTCATTGTCTGATAACAATCATCTCTGTGGTTTTTAGTTGTGTTTCTGTTGGTTGATTTTTTTTCCTGATTCTGGGTCACATTTTGTGCTTCTTTGCATATCTGGTAAATTTTGCATTTGATGCTGGATATTATACATAGATAGATAGATTATATATTTCTTTTTCTCATATTTAGATTTTATTGTCTCCCTTTAATGAGAATTGAGGTTTATTTTAGAAGGTAACTGTAGATTAACTTGATTCTACCAAGGCTAGTTTCACTCTCAGTAAGGGCAGTTACAGAGCAGCCCTTAAAAAACCGCAATTTCAGACTCACATCCAAGGCATGACCTTCAGTGGAATCCTTACATTTTCAGTGAGGTCTCTTCCTTCTGGTTGGTCAGAATGTGAATGATTCCTGGCCTTGTATAAGCCCTGAGAATTGTTCAGCATGTAGGTCTCTCACAGTTATTCTTTGCCCAGCCTTCAATTTCATTTACAACATGGAGATTAGTATGTCACCAGAGACTCAAGGAGACTTTTTATAAGATCTCTTTTGTATACAGAGTCCAATCACCGTGGCTTTCCCAAGCTCCTGTCTCTGTTTCCTCAACTCAATGTGGTGGGCTCTCTTGGGTTCCCTCTCTCAGTGCTGTGATCTGGAAATTTCCTCTAGGCAAAAAGTAGGGTCAAGGTACTGTTTACCTCTTTTCCTTTCCTTTTTTCAGGGACCATAGTCCTGTGCTGTTATTGTCTAATGTTTGAAAACAGTTGTTTTGTATATTTTGTCCAGCTTTTTGGTTGTTAATGGAGACAGGGTAAGTCCTGTGCTGGTTACTATTTCCCAGACAGAAGTCTACACTCATAAAACTGATGTTTAACAATACATAACTTAGGTTCCCATTCAACAGTATTCATTGAGGCACTACCATGAGCTGAAATTATGATAAAAATAGATATGACAAAATCTCTGATAACAAACTGATTAAAAAGAAATGAGTATAAATCACATTTTCAGGAAGTTGACTATAAAAGGGTAGTAGGATTAGATTCTTCCAGTTCTTTTAATATTTTCCAATTAATCTGAATCAGGAGTTTGATTCCACTTGACATTGTGAAATTTAAATGTTAAAATATATTTAAAAATAAACTCATTCCTTATCCTTTGCTTTTACTATGTAAGTCCTTGATATTACATGCACTGGTGCTTTTTGCACCCTTGTGATCACCACTCAGACTCCCTTCAGATAGATTTATGGCATAGATTCTATTTAAGCAACTTGACTCTTAGGTAAAATAATCAAAGAATAGGGAGCTTTAAAAAAGGTACAATTTAGCCTGGCTGGTGTAGCTCAGTGAATTGAGCGCGGGCTGGGAACCAGGCAGTCCCGGTTCGATTCCCAGTTGGGGCACATGCCTGGGTTGCAGGCCGGGTCCCCAGTGAGGGCCATGTGAGAGGCAACCATACATTGCTGTTTCTCCCTCTCTTTCTCCCTTCCCCTCTCTCTAAAAATAAATAAATAAAATCTTAAAAAAAAGGTACAGTTTAATAGATACTAAACTCAGAAGCACAATTCTAGTACAAACAAATAGTATTCTCCCCCACCATGTGAGAACATTTAAGAAAGTTTTCTGGCTAGACGATTTTTATTCATTTTAATTTTTGCATCAGTTGTAGCACATAATTACAAAGATGATTGATGTTGACACAGACCCACATGCAGACAAGTGAGAATGTGGCCCCATCGTATTTGCAGGCTCTGAGCATCTCTGCAGTTGCCCCCTTTGATCAGGGTTCAACTTCTGTGGAATGTGCAGGTGTCGAGAAGTTCTGTGAAGGACAACATAAGAGAAAGACTTTCAGATACTACCTGTGCTTACTCAACACAATTCTGTTCCTATTTTTTAAAGTAAATTATAGGTAATAAAGATTTTTAAAACTAACTCTCCATCTCCCCTCAGTAATGTCAGTGTTATTCTTGACTACCTACATTGTCCTTCCCTCCTGCTCTCATTATCTACAACATGTGAAATAATCCAACAAAAATTCAGGAACACTCCTAATAATTTGATTATCCAGTCTCTAATATTATTTCTCCAACTTCTTTTTGAGGCAGCTATGCCATTCTAGCTAAAAAGGCCCTATTATAGTGTTAATCATACTTTGTTTCTATCGATATTATTTTTAATACTATTTTACTTAATTTTAATTAATTATTTTACTTAAAATCTTTGGAAAAAATCAATCTTCTGAGTGGTATATATGTGTCATTTCCCGAATTTCTCCCTATATCTGAAATGCTCACATACATACATTTTCATTTTTTAGCAAAAAAATGAAATTCATATATAAAGTTCAATTTCCAAATGATCTCAAATTCTTTTGCACTCTGCCTCCTTCAAATAATTTGGCTTTTTTTTTCATCTAGTGTCTTATACTATTGTCTAATTGAGTCACCTCATTGGTGAGTTTGAGTTTTCCTGTGGGGTCAGGAGCAAGCCCTCTGAATGTTTGTGTTCCTATTAGTACTGGCCCAGGGCTTAGCATGTTTACCTGACCCCCATGTTATTGCTCCTCAGTGTTTTCTTCTACTCACCAGAGGGTGTGCATTGTCTCACGTTAGCAATAGCTCTAAGATACTCTGGCCCTAAGTATTTTTGATAAGTTGTTTTGTCCTGAAGGTTGGCCAAACATTCCGTGTCATCACTGAAGAGCAGGTCCTTGGTAGAGGATTCAAACAACTGGAACATCATGTATTCAAACCCATTTCTTCCAAAGAGCTCCTGGGTCAGATAAACAGACAGTGAGTGACCAGCAGTGCCAGGGAGCTCAGGTATTCTGCCCCAAAACCTGAGTCTGCTGGACTGCAGCTTCAGCCCCTAGGATACTGGGAGCACAGCAACAATTTTGGAGGCACCGCAGTAAAATGGCAAAAAACATGGCTTCCGGATTCAAATCCTGGCCCTAGCTTTTCCTTGTCATTTGGGAAAGTTCTTTACTTAGCTTACTGAACCTCATTTGTGAACAGAGAACCTCATTTGTGAACTAACTAGTGAGATGATGTATGTAAAGAAAATGCTAAACAGAAAAAGCTCCAAGTTTGCCACTGTTATCATTATTCTGCCAGTCATTCCCAGGGGTTTTCAACTTTCCAGGTCACACTTGTATGTCTTCCTGCTGCCAGGAGCCCTCATTACCTTTCCTCTTCTATTCTCCGGATCTGCCCCAGGTACCCAGCCATTTCCATCTCTTCCTTTCCCTCCCCTCTCATCCTTTGTCCACTTCCCTTGTAACCAGGGTGGCAGCTCACCCTGCATGGGACCCCTCCCTTCAAAAGTCTGAGACCAAGACCTCTCCCCAGGTTGTCCTTTTCCTGGGATGTGTGGGCAGCATATGCTAAGACATGGATTCCTCACTGGAGCACTTCCAAGCATGGAGTGTGCTAGTGCAAAAGGCAGATGAGGCTCTGGGTTTTCCCTGAAATCATTTGATTTACACAGCCCACTGCTCCATAGGATCAGCCCTTTTTGGCTGCCTTAGAGGTCATAAATTATCTGAATGTTGGCTTTATAACTCTATGAAGCCTAAAAGAGTGTTCAGCTTGCCAGGGTCAGGAAATACACTGGGATCTACCTAGGTCAGAGAGAGTAACCTCCACTCTGCTTTTCCCACATATAGCTCAGCCTGGCATGAAGGGCACTGAGCTAACACCCTTATTTCTGTGACAGGACAAGCCCAAGGGGTACCATGAGTATGCTCAGAATCAAGGGAATCTCGGTGAGACCCTTCACATGCCCACATGTCTGAGGCTTTTCAGTCCCCTTTGGTGTCCGAGAAGGCCCCAGAGCAAAAGTGAACACAGCCACCAGTCTTCTGCTCTCATCAGAGGAAGACCTGCAAGAATCAAGTGCCACCACCCAGGGAGACAGAGTGTGAGACCAGGCTGGGTGTGTCTGTGCAGGTCTGTAGGTGAACTGAATGTTCAGTTGCCCATACCTGTTGGTTGAAGAGCATTCTGCGAACAAAATCTGCATTATCTTTCCTTGAGACCACAGCATGATTTGGGACTATGGCTAGGTGGCAGTTCTGAGCCTCAGTCACAGGCTTTCTCGTGTCATCGAGGCACAACAGCTCAAAGTCTGTCTGCTTCAGATCCTTAGCCCAGTCTTCATGGCTTTTTCCTGAGGAGAGAGAAGCCAGGACAACTGATGGTTTTCATCGAGGTGCCCTCCCTGGGGAGATGTGACCAACCACCAGAGTCCAGGCTCACCAAGACAGAGAGAAACAAAACAATAAAGCTTTTAAATCAAACAGAAGAGAAACATTCATGAACTCAAGTTCATAACCTTTATGATTAGTGCTTTTTCTGCCCTGTCAAAGACAAAGATTTCTTAAATAGGCATGAAAAAGCACTAGCTAAAAAAAAGGGAAAGACTGATAAATTGAACTACATTAAAATTAAGATGATCTGTTCATCAAAAGACATCATTAAGAAAGCAAAAAGGCAAGATTTTTCAGAGATGGACGATACATTTTCAGTACATATAACTGTCAACACCTTGTATTCAGAACACATCAAGAATGCCTGTAAATCGAGAGAGAGAGGTGCTCAGATGGAATGCACCCTCTGTGTGTTTGCCAGCTGGGGTGAAGGCCAGTGTGACAACTGAGCCTGTGAAGTCTGACTGGACATGAAGAATTTTCTCATTCTCTAAATAAGAAATGTTAAGGACAAAGTCACTCAAGTCTGACAGACTTAACAAACTTCCTTGATTTCCCAAATTAGGAAGGATTTCCCATGAGACACTCAGATTTTTCCAAGGGAGTAAAGGACAGAGCCACGTACCGTCTGTGTTCTGCAGGACTGTGGGGTGCTCCACAAAGGCCACGTCTCCCTTCTCAACCAGACACCTGCACACCGAGGAGCAGGTCAGCGAGGAGGATCAGCAGGAGTGGAGGGACAGTCACCAAGGGGGAACCACCGGGAGGCTCACACCCCCTCCACCCAGGCCACTCAGCACCTCTAACGCTGACCACTTCCACACACACAAATGTAATGCCTGGATCTCCATGAGAATTAGAGGAGAAATGTAATTTAAAAAAAAAAAACAGAAAATATGCTATTTAGTTTCTATTGTTCCTGATTTTAAGTTCCGATCAGTTTCTCTAGGGGAAATGCTTGTGTTCTCCTACTAACAGAGGTATTCAAGGATGACTGGTTGGATCAAAACTCACTTCAGAGACTAAAATCAGCATGGAAGATACAATTTTGAAGGAGTCTCATCACATTCATATGTCTATTCAGCCTTAATAAAAGTTAATGTGCATCACTAGATATTAGTCCACACTTAATCCCAGTGATCTGTGCTTTAACAAGCCCTGTAGGAGATACTGATCTGTGCTTGGGGTTAGAACTAATACTCAAGGCAGCCACCTCCCCACTCTATAGAGCAATGGCTGCAAAAACATTTCCCGCTTCCTGCAAACCTCTGTCCCTCCTCATACCCCTCCCCAACACTCAGACTCTGACAGGTGCTCCTGCTTCCCAGAGAAGCACAGAAACATTACTGGGCATTCTTTCGGTATGCTTCTGCAAATCTGCCAGTCCAAGTGTCCAGTGCTCTTCTCCTGCCCTTCAGGTACGAAGGAGGGAAGGTCTCCCTCCCAGCAAAAGGGTCCTCCCCAGGCGCTCTGCATCCCATCCCTGCCCACATTCCCAGGCACTTTCTGCTATGGTTGTCCTCTTTCTCTTACATAATGGGAGCCTTTTCCTCTTCACTGAGCAATTTTCATCCGCATTCCTACTTCTTTTCTTTTTTTAAAAAAAATAAGCCCTGCATCAATGCCACACAACCCTCAGCAATGGGTCTCTCTCCCCCACTCATCCAAGCACCTAAAAGGAATCACCACACTTTCCATCAGCACCCCTTCATGCCACCCTCACTGACCCTTGGCAGTCAGGTTAGGGGGCGGACTCACTATTGAATCTGCTGCCCCCAGAGTCACCAGATCCAGAGGCCAATTTGCCATACACATTTTATTTGATCTCTCAAGTTTCTCTCAAGATCTCTCATCCTTTCCCCAGTGATTTAAAAAGTCATCTCTGTTATAGACCGAATATAATTATGTTCATGTAAGTCTATTCTTGTAAGTCTATTCTCCTCCATTGACCTATCATTCTTGCACATAAATCAGCCTGCATAGACCACAGTATTACAGTGTTATGTGATCTTTATATCCAGGAAAACAAAATTCCCTTTGTAAAATTTTATTTTAAAATTCTTGGCTCTTGTTTGGTCTATGAAGCTTTAATACTTTTTTGAGAACCGACTCCACCCAGCCCGCTCAGTCCACCTGGTCACAGTGGAGGCAGCCGGAACTCCACGGTGCTGCTTCGCTGCATGTGCTGTTTGAGCAGGAAGCTTTCACCTGGCCTGGGCTGACAACCCCACTTCCTGAGAATTGGGACTAATGCATTATGGTCTGTGTTTGCTTCTTTATAACCAGGGAACTATAACATCACTGGGACTGCTGGTCACAGACATTTCCTTCCATGTAGACTGAGAAACAGAGAAAAACACCCTGGAAGAGAAAATGAGGCAGATAGTCAGAAAGAGAGAGAGACCAGAGAAGCAGAGTAGGCCCTTCTATTGAAAACCCACTCATTGTTTTTCTGGAAGTCTAATTTAATTGGGCATTCTGAGTTTTTTCTGGCAGCTCTCACCTTAAACTACCGTGGCTGGCCCTTAAGGCTCAGGCCTCAGACCTTACGAGGAGGAAGCCCACCCCAGAGCATCTGTTAAAACATCCCCTTTGGCTTAAGATGGTTCACATGGGTTTTTGCACTTGCAACCACAGTGCAAAATCCTTATATATTTTATTAAAGAATATAAGTAACCCCGGCTGGCGTGGCTCAGTGGATTGAGTGCCGGCCTGCAAATTGAAAGGTTGCTGGTTCAATTCCCAGTCAGGGCACATGCCTGGGGTGTGGGCCAGGTCCCCAGCTGGGGGCGTGAGAGAGGCAACTGATCGATGAATCTCTCACACATTGATGTTTCTCTACCTTTTTTTCTCCTTCCCTTCCTCTCTCTCTGAAAATAAATAGATAAATAAAATCTTTTAATAAAGAATATAAGTAAATAAAATTTATATTAGTCCAGAGAGTTAAAAGTGCTAAAGAAAACATAAAGCAAGAAAGGGGGAAATAAAGTGTGGCTGAGGGTGTGTGTGAGAGAGAGAGAAAAAAAATTATACCGTAACCAGAAAAGACTTACTTGAGAAACCCTAACGGAAATGCGGGAATTAACCATGATGACATGACAAGGAAGAGCACTCGAGATGGGAGTAAGAGCGAGTGCAGAGGCCCTGAGGCAGGAGTGTGCCTGATGTCTTCAAGGAAGAGCTGGGATGCCGGCATGCCCAGCAAGGGGGAATATCACAAAGAGGCCTTATAGGTCAAAGAAAGACCCTGACCTTTATTCTGAGTGATATGGAAAATTACTGGAGGACTTTAAGCAGAGAAGTGTAATTCTCTGATGTATGTTTTAACAGCCTCACTCTTGCCGATGTGTTAGAATAGACTGTGTTGGGGGAGGACAGGACAGATGCATAGAGACCTGTTGGGGGATGTTATAACAGTCTGAGGGGAGATGTGGTTTGGATCAAGGTGGTATCAGTGGAGATAGGTGGTACAGTCAGTGTTGGTTACCTTTTGCAGGTAGAGCCAACATGATTTGATGACGAACCAAATATGGGGTCTGAGAGGAGAGTAGACATGGGTAACATGCACCAAGGTTTTGACTTTTTTCTAAAAGAAAAAAAATGCAGTTGCTTTTAACTGAGATGAGGAAGACTGCAAGAGGTACTGGTTTGGGTGGGAATGTGTGAAATTTCAGAAAATCAGTTTGGGACATTTAAATTTGTGATGGTGATTAGAAATCCCAGTAGGCAGTTGGACATACAAATCTGGAGTCTCATCTGGAGTTTTGAAGAGACAAGCTGAATAGGAATATAAATTTGGGAACTGGTTGGCGTACAGATGAATGGAGACCAGATAACACCGGGCATGAAGAGAGAAGTCCGAGGGGAGCCCTGGGCTACACCGCCAAGTACAGGTTGGAGAAGTGAGGCTGAATCAGCAAGAGACTGAGATGCAGTAACAGGAGAGGGAAGAGGGAGCCCAAAGAGTGTGGTGTCCTGAAGCCAAGGAAGAAACTGTATCCGAGAGGAGGAAGTGATCAGTGGTGCCAATTAGATCAAGTCATGCAAGGACTGACAACTGGTCTTTGGATTTATTTAGCAACATGGAGGTCATTGGTGATTTGGAAGTGCAGTTTCAGCTTCATGGTGAATGGTGGTGCACCAAGGGGGAGGTAGGGTGGGAACAGCCTGCCCACGTGCCAACAATGAGGAGGACTGTTTTCTGTAGATAAATTAAAAACAATAATAAAACCAATTCCACTAATTGGAGGTGGGGGAGGTGGACAGTTTCTTAAACTGGGTTCTGGGGGGATTGAAAGGAGAGAAATTGGAGTGAGCAAGGATGTTGAACTTCAAGGGGATTTTGCTGTAAAGAGAAGAGAAATAGGAAGCTGCTAGAAAGGAAAGAGATCAAGAAAGGTTTTACTTATTTATGTTTAAGATGAAAAAATAGCAGCATGTTTGTAGGCTGATGGAGATGATGTAGTAGAGAAGAAAGTGTGATGATGCAGGAGAAAGAGAGCAGACGTGCTGGGGTAATACCCTGGAAGAGGCTGGAGGAGAGGCAATCGATGCAGGGACAGGATTGGGCTTTGCTGGGATGCAGCCTCGTCATCCCAAATAAGAGGGAGGGCAGCGTCTATGAGCACAGACACCAGCACATGGGTAGATGTGGCACTGGGGACAGGGTGGAATTTCTCTTTTGATCACTCCAATTTCCTCAGGCGAAATGGGAAACAAAGTTCAGATAGATGGAGGAGGAAGTGTTGGAGGATGGGAGAGAGGAAAAAGTACAGAATCATCTTTTAGGAGAGCAGGGTGGTGAATGGGCTCAGAGACACATGGCTCACTTAAGGTGAGTTCTCATTACTTTAAAGGGAGACCAGTGAGCCTGGAAGTGCAGACACCGAGTAGTGGAATGTTGGACCTAACCAAGGTTGTGGTTCAGCCAGGAGAGAGGATCATGGTTGGCTGTGGAATGTATGCTGGGTGCAGGGGGGGAAAGGACATAAAGAGTGAGAACAGGGGAGGGTTCATAGGGTCAATGGATCACAGGGCAGCAGGAGCGAAGGGCTATTGAAGTCAGGAAACTATAGGGAGTGAAAAGGCAGGTAGGAGGTAGTGGGGAGAATGAGGTGTTGGAAGCAAAGATTATTCTTTGTGTGTTCTTCTTCGTTTTGGAAAGAGGGGAGTTCATGGTTCAAGACAGAACTCAATTCTAGGTCCTCTGTGGTATATTGTAATAGTACCAAAATGGGACTGTTAAACTTAATAGCAATGCACCTTCCAATGTAAAGAAAAATTAAACGATTTTAACCTAGGGTTCACATTCAGCACATATTATTGCAGTGGGATCTGTGAAAATATGTAATTTATGATGGCTCATGAGAGAGACAAAACTCTGGAGAGGGCAGAACAAGGCAGTGTGGCAGTGTGGTGAATAAGTGTCCTTCCTAGAAGCTCACACATTCTCCATACAGCAGTCATAAAACCCTAATGCTCACAACATAGCCTGTTGCCTCAAAGGGTCCCATGCTGTCCATCATACTTAGAATTAAATCTGCCTTCTTAGCAGGAATGGGCACCGAGACGGCCACCGTCTGCAGCTCTGGCCTCCTCACGCGCCTGACCCTCCCCTTCCCGTGCTCTCCTTGGGCCTGCTTCTCTGGCCTCAGACAGCACGATCTGTCCCACCCCTGCCTTTGTCCTTGCTACTCCTTCTCCTGGATTACTCTTGCTTCAAATTTTCTCGAGTCGGATTCCCTTTTAATATTTAACCCTCAGTTCACATCGTTCCTCCACTTGCTTCCCTGACCACCATTCCCCACATTGTCCCCTCCCCAAGTCATGGCCACATCACCCACCTCGGTTCATCTGTAGCCCTTAACAAAGTGAGTGATTGTCCTTGATTTATGCACTCATTGTCCTACTCTCGTGGGCTCGGGGGCTGGGATTGTATGTGTCCTGTTGCTGTGATGACTCTCTGCCTAGAGCAGTGCCCGCCACAAACTAGGCGCTCAGTGATATTTCTTGAATGGATAAAGGAGCTCAAGAATACCAAATTTCAAAATCTCACCAGCCAGGTGTAAGAAGCACGTGTAGGGTGCCCGCCTATGATTTTAAGCTGGGGCTCTGAAAGACTTCCTGTGTGTCCACAATCACACAGAAGAAAGGAGCAGAAGCAGGACCAGGGTTGTGACCCCGCACCATCATTTTGCCTCTCCTCGGGAGCCTTAGGTCTGTTGGGTCTGTAGGTGAGTGTTCCAGAAAGTGACTGAACTTCAGTCCTAGAAGCCACTGGGAATTTGCTGTTCTAGTTCTGAATTCTGGCTCCTCCTAGATGCAGCACTGAGATGCTGGGGAGGTGAAAGAGGTGAAAGGACAAGAAGCCCATGCGGTCGGAGCCCAAGAGAAATGTGGTACACAGACACTACTCGCCTGAGCGCCCCGCTGGAGCCGTAGTACTTCTCGTGGCTGCTGGGAGCACACACGTGGGCTGGACTGCTGCCGCCAGCGCACAAAGCACAAAGGCTGGAGTCTGGATCAGACCCGGGGGCGCAGCTTTGACTGAAAAATTCATCTGTGCAGGAGGAAACAGGAGGTCAGCTCTTCCTGCCTGTGTGAGCAAGAAAGCCTCAGATTTTTGTCCCTAGAATTGACTGAACAATGTCAAGACAAATTTGGGTATTTGGCACCATATTTTTGGAAATAGGAACATTATGAAATTAAAAAAAAAAGTTGCAGCTGGAATGAAGTAAAGGGGGACCAGCTAAAGTTAGGACAAGAGTGTGAACTCATAAAAGTCTTCTCTGTTCTGGAACAGGAAAAGCAGATAAAGATTTAACCCGAAGAGTGGACAAAACTGGAAGTCCTGGCTGGTTGAACCTGTTCCGCATGTTTTCCAATGTCTGCTGCCCTGCCCTTCTTTACAAGGCCTGCCATCATGACTCTAAGTCCGAGAAGGGGCCTGGGAGGCCCAGCCGCCAAGTCCTGTGCTGGGCTTCAGGGCGCTGTGGTGAAGATCCACCCTCCTGGAACCTAAGTCTGTGGGGCAACAGTCATAACTCAAGTAATCTCATAGTGAATTCATGTTTCCCCTCTTGCTCTGGGGAAAAAATATGATTCTACAGGCTGTAGAGAAAGGAACCCGGTACACACTGGGAGTCACGGAGAGGTCTCGAGAGATGAAGGATGAATAGGAATTACCTGAGTGAAGGGCAAAGGAAGCAGCATCTGCACAGGCCTAGGGTGGGCGGTGGAGATGAGAGACAGACTGCCTAGAGAGCTTAATAGAGGCCACTGGCGCTGGACCACCCACAGCAAGGGTGAGTGGGGAAGGGGCAGGGATCCAGACCACATGTGACCTTTTACCCTTCAGTGTAGATTTCGTTCTTTACTGTTTGAGAAATGAGGTACTTCTGAAGGGCTTTAGACAGTCCTGGGCAGGATATCATCAGGTCTGCTCTTTGCAAAGAATGGTCTGGAAACAGGGTGGGTGGAATCCAGGGCAGATGTGGTGTGCATGCTGCAGGAGTCAAGGGGAGGTGGGGGCAGCTGGGACAAGAGCAGCACAAAAGAGAGGTCGGTGGGTGGAGGGGAGAGAAACCGGCAGTACTGGTGATGGGTGGGTTTGCGGAGAGTGACAGCTTCCAGGTTTCCAGCTGGGGCAAGTGGACGGACTGTGGGGTCCTCCAGCAAGCTAGACAGCTCAGCTGCGGGACCAAGCTCAGCAGACATGATATATTTTGTTTTGGATAGGTTGAGCTTAATGTGCTTTTGAGCTATCTAAGCAGATAATGTCAAATAAGCAGTTCATATATATAGGTCCGGAGGTCTACAAGAGATCTGTATGTGGGATAAAAACTTGATATTATCAATATATAGACATAATATTATTAATCATGGTAGCAAAAAACATTTATCTAGTGCTTGCTATGTGCCTAGCTTTCTACATACAATATTTGTTTAGATGGTGGTCAAGGCTGTAGGCATGGTGTGAGTACTTGAGGACTGAGTTTAGAGTTGGGGAAAAACGTTACTTTAAGCAACTCAAACATTTATTAACCAGGTTGGGAAAGGGGGACTTTGTAGGGGTAGGAGAATGACCAAGCCTGTGTGTTTTCACAAAGCCAGAGATAGTGTTTTAAGTTGCTTTGAAGAAAGAGAGGTCATGGAGACAAGGACAGGAGCGCGCCCTTCCAATTAAGCAACAGGTAGGTCACAGTAGCCTTGACCACAGTTCTTTGTGTGGAATGATGCACAAAGCCAGAGGGCAGGGAGTGGGTGGGAGGTGAGTGGCTTAGACCAGGCTTTTAATAAATCTGGCAGTAAAGGGGAAGAGAAAGAAGGCGGGAGCTGGAGGAGAATGTTGGAAGAGAGAGGATTTTTAAAGATGGAAGACGTTGGGTGTGTTTACATGTTGAAAGAAATTGTTGGGTATACCAGAGGGAGAAGTAGTGGCTCAGTGTGAGGCTCTGGGAGGGGAGCAAGGGAGGGGCCCACACCTAAGGAAGGTAGACAGGTTGGCTGGGTTGTGGAGGGAGGTGGAGCAGACGCAACCATCAGGAGGCCACAGCTTTGGCAGTGGGATATTGGGGGGGGGGTGCCTTTCTGGTGGTTTCAGTTGCCTATTGTAGGTGCAGATGAGCTCACCTGCTGCGAAAGGGTGGTAAATGGGTGTGGGATAGAGGTGTGTGGACAAGTACAGCATTAGGATAATTATTGGGAAGTGTCGGGGTGTGGAGCAGAGAAGCAGTGGGATGCTCCTGAGTGCTGGGGGACCACTGAGGCCAGCAGCTGGGCCTTTCCAGTGGAATGAACTGTTCCACCCTGTCACATCCTCCAGCCACGTTCAGCTGCTCAGGTGCAGAGGGAGAAGGGAGCAGGTAGTGGGGTTCGTAGAAGGGTTAGGGTTTGTCAGGTGGCTGGGGAAAAGAGGAGAGCAGGGGTCTCTTAGGTTTTGGCAAGAATGTTGCTAAAAATGCCTAATGTGGGAATCTAAGAGAGATGAGGATAAAAGTGAAAGATGAAGCACTTAAGGGCTTACTGGTGTAAGGTTTTCAATTTTAAAAAGCAGGCAGTTTATTTGGGAAAACAATGCACGAACACACCCCACTCTTGCTTTGCAACCCCAGGCTTGTTCCCTGAGCCAGCTGCAAGTTATAAAGAATAGGGTATTTCCCCAACATCTGCCCTTTGGGTCAAGTCACTCCCCTCAGAGCAAGGAGGTGAAGAGAAAGGGGAGGACTTGTTTAAGGACATGCGAAGCTCACCCACATTGTCCGTCCAGCCCTTTTAGGCCATCCCTTGCCATACATTGAAGTGCATTTCTCCCCTACACAGGCAGAGGCCCAAGGTAGGGGCTGCCAGAACACACTTACCAAATTTACAGGACCCAGTATGGTTGTATATTAAGCCCATGGGAATGTTCCATCCTGCAGAGGTGCCAACTGCTGTGTGGCAGGACTTCTTGCCTTGCAGAGAGTTCCAGGTAAGGTGGGCATCGGATTTCTTAACCACTGCCACAGCATAGTAACCTGGCAACAGAGACACCAAGATGCAATTTCAATAGCTCCAGGGCCCTCTGAAAACGTTTTCTAGAGTCGCTGCGGCTACCCCTTGCCTACCACTCTCTCCAGGGAAGGGAAATAGTTTGAATCCCTCACCTCACTGTAGCAGAAGCCCCTGCAAATAACTCATTATTAGTACTGGGCAAACAGACTACCACTCCTGCTCCAGATATGTCTGCATATACACATTCACAAATCTTTACACACACACTTCGTACATTCTCAATCAAATCCTGGTATATACTCTTTTCTGCGAGTTACTTTATTTTTTTTTTCAACAGTGGATTGTGGATATCTTTTTGATTCAGTAGAAATCGATATAACTTTCTCATTCTATTTAGTGTTGGTTGACTCTTAAGTTATGTTCCACTGTATGGAAGTATAGTATTTTGTGATCCCCCTACTGGTGGGCATTTACATTGCAACCCATTTTTCCCTATTACAAACCACTGATGTATATAAATCTTTGTACATATATGACTGTGCTCGTGTTTAAATATTTCTGTTGAATAAAAGTCCAAAAGAATGAGCTTTAATGACTTCTTTTTTTAAGGTTAAGTCTGATTTTCTAGGTTCACAATAATATTTTTTAATAATGACAATTTTTAAAAAGATTTTATTTATTTATTTATTTATTTTTAAAGAGAAGGAAAGCAAGTGAAAAGGAGAGGGAGAGAAACATCAGTTGGTTGCCTCTCACATGCCCTCAGCTGGGGACCTGGCCTGCAACTCAGGCACGTGCCCTGACCAAATTGAACCAGCGACCTTTCAGTTTGCAGGCCAGTGCTTAACCAACGGAGTAACACCAGCCAGGGCTCTCATAATGATAATTTAATTTCCCTTTCCCCAATATTAAAAAATCTCTCTCTCCCCTCCCTTTTTTGCTGCATTCATTTCCAAAATAACGTTGAATATATTTGGTGGGAGTGGGCCTTCTTGTCTTGTTCCTGATTCTAATGAGAACTCCATTGATATTTCATGTATTCCTACCCCAATATTATGTGACCGAATTGTGCTTACTGAGTAAGGCTTAAGCAGCAAAGCTGAATTTATAATATGATTAGAATCATAAACCTTCAGAATCAGAAGATAACGAGATTCACCATAAGCAACCCCCCCCCCTCGAACACACACACATACAAACACCCATTCTTGGGTCATGGCTCAGTCTCCATATATTCAAGCCTGAAAAAGTTGGGAGTCAACATGGGAAGTGGAACGCCTGCCTTGACAGTTACTTCCTAAATGACATCACACAAGTCCCTTAACATTTAGAATCCCAAATGTCTCCTCAGTAAAATGGTGGCAATGATACCCACCCCAGAGGGTGAGTTAAGATCGGATGTGCTAACATGAGCATATTGTATGTTAGGAATGGGAAGGGGAAGTTACATCATAGGTTTCCAACCATGTTGTCAGTGGCAGAAGAAGCACCAGAGCCCCTCTCTTGGTGAAGCAGATTCTCCCGAGCCTACAGCAAGCCCTCACCTACTATCCCAGCAGCTAAATAATGTTACAGAGCCTTCCTGAGATGTAACTGTTTATGCACAAATGGCACTAATGTCATCTATTATGTGTATGTGTGTGTGTAGCTTAGAGTTAACCCCTCTCCATCTCTACTCAGATCTAACCTTCTCCATCACAGCCAGTCACACCGAACTGCCTACTAAGCATCCTTGTTGACCTACATTTGCTTATCACTGCAGTTCCTGAAATTCCAACCACTCTTGAAGCAGCTAGAGTTCTTTCTGACTTCACATATTTTATAATCACAACAGATTACATGGCTGATGAAATGCCAGCTCTTAGGGTTGGGGATAAAGAAAATTTAGAGAAGACCGTTAGCCACGAAAGCAGACAGAGGGACAGCAGTCCTAGGGCTTGGATCCTGCTACACATGAAGGGAAGATGCTGCGGGGTAAGCAGCTTTGCATTTCTGAGGACTTTGTGGAGGGTGGTCAGTGCAGGGCCTCTGAGACCCTGTGCTCGGCAGGTGCTCTTTATGCTGTGGTGCTCCAAACCCACTCACCTCCTCCAGCTCACCTGCCTTATAAGAAATTCCAAACCGATCCTCCCTGGTTTCAAAATATACTGCAAAGCTATAATAATCAAAACAGTCTGGTGCTGGCACAAAAACAGACACATAAATCAATGCAATAGAATAGAGAGCCCCCAAAGAAACCCTCATTTGTACGGTTAATTAATATGTGACAAAGGAAGCAAGAGTATAAAATGAAGAAATGATCATCTCATTGACAAGTGGTGTTGAGAAAACTGGTTAGACATATGCAAAAATGAAATAAACCACTCTCTTAAACCATATACAAAAGTAAAATAGATTAAAGACTTAAGTAAAAGACCTGAAACCATAGAACACTAGGAGAAAACATAGGTATTAGACTCTCTGACATCAGTCTTAGTAATAGCTTTTTGGATATGTCCCTTCGAGCAAGGGAAACAAAAACAAAAAGAAAGAAAGGAGACTTCATCAAACTAAAAAGCTTTGCACAGTGAAGGAAATGGAAATACCACCTACTGAATGAGAGAGTGTGTTCACAAATGATATATCTGATAAGGGACTGATATCCAAAATAATATAAGAAACTCCTACAACTCAATAACCAAAAAAAACCCAATCAAAAATGGGCAGAGGACATGAAGAGACATTTCTCCAAAGAAGACTTACAGCTGGCCAGGAGACACGAAAAGATGCTCAACATTACTAATATCAGGAAAATGCAAATCAAAGCCACAATGATTATTATCTCACACCTGTCAGAACGACTGTTATCAAAAAGTCAACAAATAAGTGTTGGTGAGGTTGTGGAGAAAAGGGAACCCCCATGCACTGTTGGTGGCACTTCAATTTTGTGTAGCCACTATAGTAAATAGTATGGGGATTCCTCAAAAAATTAAAAATAGAACTACCATACGATTCAGCAATTCCACTTCTGGGTACTTAGCCAAAGAAAACAAAAACACTAATTTGAAAAGAGACATGCGCCATTAGGTTCATTGAAGCATTACTTACAATAGCCAAGATGTGGAAGCAACCTAGGTGTCCATTGATAGATGAATGGATAAAGAAGATATGATTGACATATTCGTATATATGGACCTAGAGTGTATTGTACTAAGTGAAATGAGTCAGACACAGAAAGACAAATACGACATGATTTCACTTGCATAAAAAATTAAAACAAGCAAACAAAAACAGAATTGTAGAAACAAAGAACAAACTGATGGTCGCTGGAGGGGAACGGGGTAAATGGATGGGTGAGAAAGATGAAGGGCAATATGGTCAGTAACAGTGTGATAACTTTGCACGGTGACAAGTGGTTACTAGAGTTAGTGTGGTAAGCACATTGTAAGATACATAAATGTCGAATCGCTATGCCGTGTACCTGAAAATAATATAATATTGTATGCCAGCTATATATTTTTTAAGATTTTATTTATTTATTTTTAGAGAGAGGAGAAGGGAGGGAGACAGAGAGGGAGAGAAACAGCAATGTGTGGTTGCCTCTCACATGGCCCTCACGGGGACCTGGCCCGCAACCCAGGCATGTGCCCTGACGGAATCGTCTGGTTCCCAGTCCACGCTCAATCCACTGAGCTACAGCAGCCAGGGCTGTATGCCAACTATATTTTGATTTAAATTCAGAAAATAAAATAAAAGGAAAGCCCAAAACCAAACAAACACCTGTTTTCATCTCAGGATCCTTCATCACAGTCGTTTTCAGACCTTAATGTGCATGAGAACCAGCCGACGGCTTGTTAAAACACAGAGCAGTAGCCCTATCCTTGGAGTCTCACTCAGTAGATCCGGGGTTGGGCCCAAGAATTTTCATTTCTAATGAGTTCTCAGGTGATGCGGATGCATCTGGTCCAGGTACTACACTAGATGGAGAAACACTGCTCCAGCTAATGCCCAAGATTAGCACTTTAGAGACAGATACAGACGCCCTCTGCCTACGTGGAGGCACAGATGGGAGAACTTGTCACCTGCTCTCCTAACCTAAATACAAGATTGAGTCCCCTGCTATGCAAATCCAGCTGGCTAAAAGCTAAAGAATGATTTCATTTTCCTCTTCATCTTCATTAGCAGCAAGGCCCCAGAAGTGTCAGGAATGGGCTCCTGCCCCAGCGCGAACCTCCGTGCAGAGGTGGGCGGGCAGCATGTGACAAGGAAAGTGTGGTTGCTCAGGAAGGGCACAGGGTTTCCAGTCAGCCACCTCTTCTCAAGCTCACGTGCATCTACTTCCTGGCTGCGTGCCTCCGGTCCAGAGACACAGTCCCTGAGCCTCACTTTCCCCATCAACATAATGTGGGACGATGACGCCCACATACTAGAGGATTGTTGAGAAAGCAAACAGGAATCGTGAGAGCAGGAGTCCTGTCAACTGGAAAGTACCCTACAGACAGTCATTATTAGGACAGCTTCACGACCGACTTGCTCCTTAACAGTTAACTTGTCTTCTTTTCTACTTCTCCTCCTTCCCCTCCTCCTCCTTCTTTTTCACAACTCTAGTAATCTTTGTTTATTTTTAAGGCTCTCCACACCCTTTTCCCAAGAATAGGCCTTCACCCTTGAGCCCCAGTGTTACTGATGCTGGCTCACCTTCCGTGAGTGTATTTGCACACGTAGGCCCAAGCTGCTCCTTGCCATCTTTAGGCACTAAAAAGAAAAAGTAAAACAATTGAGGCACATGGCGTTAAAGTCTCACAAATTCATTCAAAGTCGTGAGCTTCTCGGTCATAAGAGTTAAGAATAACATGAGGAGAAACACCCACTAAGCAGTTTTTCATTGGCCATTAACAAGCTAAGATCTGCAGTCCCATTTTACCTTCTCTCCCTCAGATCTTTGTCATCTGAACACTAGACTTCATCCCAGAAACTCCCCAATACTGAAGCAGATGCCGAGAAAGACCATGAGATGCACTTTGAAAGGGAGGCAGAGACTACTGAAAATCTTGACAAAAATCTTTTTGCATTTGCTATGTGATTTAAGGCATCCCGACATCTTTCTTCCCTTCAGAGCTCTGGACTGTGGTAGGCAATCATTATATTCTTGCTATGTTGGAGGGCAAAGAATCAGTCCATGGAGTCAGAAAGACCTGGATGCTGTCTGTATTCCACCTTGAACACAGTATTTATGGCAACTTCTCTAAGCCTTGGTTCTTAACATCTGTAAAGTGGACATACCACTCTTTGTGTTACAGAGTTGTTGCATTTTGAAGGATACTGTATGGCTTCTTGCTCACTGCCTAGTCCATGAGGTGCTTAAACAAATGATACTGGTGAAACCCTCTTCTCCGGCTTTATTTTCTCATGTGGACAGATCTCCAAAAATTAACATGACCATGTGGTCCTACCCCTCAGTCTTCCAGTGCAGCTGGCGTGAGTCAATGTTGGATTAATAAAGTTAGCAAAAGGATCTAGGCACATTTCGCTCAGCCCCTTCTTTCTTTATTGAGGATAGTGGAGAGAGGGTGGTTCAGAGCTTCTCGCCTATAACAAAATGTTTTCCGCAGTCCTCAGCCATGGGGCGAGCCAGCAGACCTGTTCTCCTGCATTAGTGGGCAGCTCTGACTCAAGTGCAATCTGGCAAGCACTGCAGCCACCTCTACACCATGCCCTTCCATATCACCATTTCAGTAATAAAGGCGTTATTTTTCTCTCTTTCTGCTTAAATCCTATGTCTATATCTTAATTGGTTCTGACATTCGGGAAGGAGGGTGTTATCTACTAGCTCCCTACACTCCAGCAATAGTTGTTATTATCTCAACAATTAACTAAATTATTGCCTCATCTCTAAGTCCATGGCCCAGAGGGAACACAACAGTGAGAGACACTTCCCTCCACTTACTGTAGTTCTCTGCCAGGACAGGCACGAGACCACACTTGCCCGCCGTGTAGATTAATCCTCCATCTAAGCTCATGGCATCAGCTTCTCCTTTCTGAAGTCAAGAAACAAATCAATGGCACAACAGTGAGGTTGTTGTCCTGTCTCACTGACCCTCAGAAGTTTCCTCCTCATTGGCTTCATATCACATATCCTTGTGATTAACCCGCTCATGGGTCACCCAAAGCTTCTGCCACATGAACATGGGTTTAGAAAACTGGACATGTATTGGGCCTGTTGACCCAGGAGAAAGAGTTCAACCCAGGTCATGCTGACTGTGGACATGCCCTCACTAAACTTCCACTATGCAGTTGTCATCGACGATCCACATGGCCAGACCCGATGACTGCATTTGTCTGTTTCTATGAAACACATTTTCTTCTGTGTGGCAGAATTCAGTTGTGGTCCCATAACTCCTACACAGCAAGGATTTTTAATAAATAATTAACTACTCTACTTAAATAATTCATTATAGGCATACCTCAGAAATACTGTGGTTTCATTTCAGATCAGTGCAATAAATCGACTATCGCAATATATCAGGTCTCACAACTTTTTTGCTTTCCCTCCATGTAGGTTATGTTTGCACTCCACTATAGCCAGAGTGTGAAGCATTATTTCAAAAACACAATGCACATACCTTAATTTGAAAATACTCTATTGTTAAAAAAAATGCTATCATCTGAGCCTTTAGTTAGTATTAATCTTTATGCTGGTGGAGGATCTTGCCTTCAATCTGTAAAAAACATCCAATATCTACAAAGCACAATAAAGCAAAGCACAGTAAAATGAGGTATTCCTGTAATAATCGACATGATTTTAATCAATGAACTTTTCCAACAGAGCAAAAAAATGTATACTTACAGTTGTAGATAAGGTCATCAAGAAAAAAAACATAGACACACACATACTCTTTGATTTTGACCTGTCAACTGCCTTCCTAGAAGTCTTTTTTAAAAAATCTACTGTTTAAGACAGTAGTAACTCTATAAGAAAGAACTTGCCAAGCCCTTACTATGTGCTAGGGCCTTTTCTAAACACTTTCTAGGGATTACTTCATGTATTCCTCACAAATCCAATTAGGTAGGTAGTATAATTTTCCCTCTTTCACACTAGTGAACTGAGGCGGATGGGGAGTAAAGAATTTTTCCGATAGATGGTCACCTAGACTTAAATGTAGGCTGTTTAAGTTCTTAGCCTCTGCTCATAACCACTACGCCGCAAGCCTCCGGGATCTGACTAGCCCGAAGGACACATCCCTAAATGCTATCCTACGCACATTTTCTTCACCCACAGAATGGGCGAACATCCACCTCATAGGCTTGTCACGAGAACTAAATGAATTCATGCAAGTTAAGAGGCATAAACAGAAACCTTAGCTGTCACTGATGTTAAAGGCACACTCAGAAGTACAGATGATGAAAGGGCAGACATCTTCACTCCCATATTACCTCTAATAGCAAAGAATTTGGAGATAATTTGTATACAGACATTTAGAAATTGGTTAAATAAATTGAGGCAGAAATACTTGGTGGAACATTCTGCAGCCAGTCAAACTTATTTTGAATGAATACTTCATTACCTAAGAAAGTGCACCAACTACACTCAAGACTTTAAGTAATAATAATAATAGCTAACACTTATTGACTGCTACAAAATGCCAAGTAATGTTATGAGCACTCAAATTCATGTAATCCTTATAATTGACAAAGTTAGCAGACCGTATGAATTACAAGATCTTAATCTTCGGGGTTGGTCCCAGGGAGGTTTTACCAAAATTAGGATCTTCCTTTCTAAGAAAGACTGTCTCCTAAGTTTGTCAATTTTTCAGTCTTTTATGTATAATTTTTTCTAATCACAGAAGTATTATCTGTCCATAGAGAAATGAGAATTTATGAGCACAGCTTCATAACTCAAAAAGTATGTGATAATGATCCGAGTTATGAAGTTGTGAATGATATGATTTACTTTTCATTTCTCCTTCAGTATGTAATCTATTTTATCACCAGAAAACATTAAACTTTCAACTAAAAGACTGAAAACATTGATTTGCTTTCACACTCCACAAGGGATGCCCTGCCACACCCTGGGATGTCCTAGGCGGGACGCTGCTCTGAGCTCCCTGCCACTGGGGCTGAGCGCAGATAAGTTTGGGCCTTGGGCTGCCTCTTCGCTTCTGCCCAGCCTTGCGCTGGAGGGTCGGTGGGATGGAGTGGGATGGGGCTTTGGAGAGTCGGGGGAAACACACAAGCTTCTCAGCCCTGTGGCTGATGGGGAGGTGTCTGGGAAGACTCTGCAGAAGAGCCACGTGTGTGGGTGTGCGAACCCAGCTCTTGGAGGCAGGGCCTTCCTTACCACGATGGCAGCAATGCAGTCCTCAGTGGTCTCCTCCGTGGCGCACGTTAAGATGCCGCCACTCACGGTGCTCCACTCGTCACACTTGGCCCTCTCGTGGTGGCCCACTGCGCACCACTGCACCCTCTGCGAGTCTCCCACACCTAGGATGGGCGGAGAAGAGCCAGGGATCCAAAGAAAGCTCCAAGATGAGTTTGGGGTTTTAGTGCCACCGGCTGCAAGGTGGCTGCCCAGTGGGGTCCCCATCAGCAGCAGCAGGGCCTCGTGCCCATGTCAGCACTCATGCCTCCCTCTCACTGTCCGGGAGAACTGGGACCTCAGTTCTCAGAAAGAACAGTGAAGGCAGAGCAACCCTGATCTGCCTCCTGACCTCACCTTCTCAGGCATCGCCTTCCCGGGGAAGCCCTCTCTGAGCGCCAGCCCAGCTCACGGCCTTCTGAGGGGTTTCTTACAGGGCTGGGTTCTCCTGTCCAGGGAGCGCTCCCCAGCTGGTGGTCACGTGTTCTGTTCCTGGTGGGCCTGCTTGCTCTCCCTCACCCAATGTCTTTGATCACCACAGTACACCCACATTTAACCCAGGGGTTTGGTAGATGCCCAGTGACTATTGGTTGACTAAATGGAGGAGGAAAAAGAGAGAAGGGAGGAAGAAATAGGGATTCAGAGGAAGGCAGGAGCTGTATTAAAAGGCTCTGAAATTCTCATACTCCTGGTGGTGGCAAAGGCCACATTCCCACTTCAGTTTAGGATGGGCTATTTCCCCTCTCAGACAGACCTGTTGTTGGGTGGGGCAACTCTGGTTAATACAAAGAAGCCAAAACCATCATTACTTCAGATTGTTCGTAATCTGGAGTTGTTAGGTCTTCTCCCCAGCTCAACAGAAAATCCCCTCCTTAACACCCAGTGCAGTTGGTAGCTTCCCTGGGTTCTGCAGGCCGGTGATAGGTGGGTGAGGAGAGGCTTGCAGGTCCTAGGAAAGCCTCTACGACCCCCACCCTGCCTCGCTGCCCTCCCGGGATGTCTTACCATCTGCCCTTAGAGCCTGAATGGCAGCAAAACACTCATATCCCAGATACAGCTTGACATCCATCTTAGGTGGGACTCTTAAAAACCCATGGGCAGCGTCTGTAAACAGCAGGTCCTTCCCATGAGGAGAGCTAAAGAGCTGGAATCTTGCTGACTTGTCTTTTCCAAAATGTTTCTGTTAAAAGGATAAGACAAACAGTGGCGTAGAGAGGCAAAGGGAAAACAAACCTCAAACCAGACAAGAACAGAAAGGGGAAAAAAAATGAGTGCCTGAGAGTGAAGACAGAGGCCCAGGCCCTCCGAAGCCCCTGTGGCTCACGGGGTTCTCAAGTCTCTCTCCAGGGAACGCTTTACCCAAACACCACCTTGTCTGCCTTGTGCGGACTCAGGGAAACTGCCAGGGGCTGCCCCCCAGATCTGTGCGAAGGGGCTTGGGTCGTCGTGTGCCAGGCAGCTGCCCCCTCCAATGCCATGCTCCCTTCACAGGCTGTCAGTGAAGGAGGCCTCAGTCCTGGCCATCTGATTGCCCAAGCGGCTCCAGTGTTCCTCCTCCTGGAACAGCTGGTGACCCACTCTGCCAGGAGTCCTGGGCTCCTCTCGCACCCCAGTCCTGCCATTGAAGGATTTCAAGCAACCCCTTTCCCCCTCTGGCCTTCAGGAAGACAAAGGGCCCTTTGCCTATGACTCCCACTGACTGGCCCAAAGGTGATCCCTACTGTAGCCGACGGCAGCACCTACCCACACGTTCCTTCCAATGTCTGCTTTTTGCTTTTGTGGTGGCTCTGCATACAATGTCACCTGCTGCCTCCTCTGGCAAACCTCCACACTCCCTTGGGGTGCACACAGCCTATTCCTCTGGGCCCAGGAATCTTCCTAGATACACCCAGCAAATCAGTCCTTCCGTCCTCCACGGAGTTCATAATCCATGTCCCCGAGGTTGTGCATCCCATCTGGTGATAATTTCTGTGTGTCCACATTTCTCTGAGGGCAACTCAAGGGCAGGGCTTTGTCTAGTTCATCTCTGAACCCCTGTGCTGAGCAAAGAGCGCCAATGGGCTGGGACTGGGTAATGAGTGACGACAGGCTGGCAGAGACTGCCACCAACGCAGGACAGAGAGAGGAATGCTCACGGAGGGGTGCCTGCCACTGAGGGAAGTTGGGAGGGTGGGATCACATGCCAGCAGGATAACAGGGAACAGGGGAACACTTCATGGTGGGGGGACAATGTGCACTGCATCCTGAGAACCCGTCTAGAACTGAAAAGAACACAATGGGGCAACCAGGAACTTCTGCAGAGTCTTTGGCCCCACGGGGCGATGGTGGCAGGCGAGGGTTTTATGGCCTCTGCTGTCTGTAACATTTACAGACTGAGTGGCTTGTCAGTGGAGAGGAGGATGTGTGCTGCGGTCCTGCAGTGTCCTGAACCCAGAAGGACTTCCAGTGTGGCAATAAGAGAATGAAGGACAGTGCCCCACATCCAACAGGAGACTCCTGCGCAGGAGGGAGGGCAGTGGATTTGGTACCTGGGCCTGGTTGAGAAGCTCCCAGATAGAATCCGCCTTGCCATCCACACTTCGGGCCACAACGGCATGGGAAGGGACTTTGCCCAGGTGACACTCCTTATATTTGTCCACTGGCTTCCGGGTGTTGTCTCTGCAGAGCAGCTCATACTGGTCCCTCTCAGCCTGGTTTGCAAAGGTTTCTGGGAGAAGAAAGCCCAGAGGAGCCAACAGACTACAGGCAGAGCCATCAGCTGTGGTCCCCCCTCTTCCTTGAATCACAAACTACTTGACCTTGTTGAAACAATTTTCTAGGCCCAAGATGGGGCCGCTCCTGCCCAGCATGCCACATTAACAAACTGAAACTCAGATAACTTTCATGTCCCTGTAATGCTCTGCTTGACCAGAAACACACTATCCAGTCAGTCCTCAAATAGCAAGCCAACTCTGGGCTCTATACTTCTCTCTTTGCTCTTTCTCACCCCAAACAAAGTTGACAACCTGGTCCCAACCAATCAGATATTTCCTATGTGTCTCTTCCTTGTTCTTTATTCTTTGTCCTATAAAAGCTTCCTATGTTCCTCTTCATTTTGTACTTCTCCAAATGGAGACTGCCCACGTCATGAAGTGTTAATAAAATGTATTAAATCACCAAACTTATTTTCTTTAATCATTCTTTTAACAATCCTACGAGAAGTGAAAGTGAATCTTTTTCAAATACGTTTTCCCCAGATGAGGAACCTGAGGCCTCAGGAGATGACATGACTGGTTCTCATTGCAGACAGCCAGGGGGTGCTGGGAGGCATGCGGGGCCTGGGGCCCGCCCCCTGTCCCTCATCCCTATGGCTCTGCTGATATGAAAGATGTCAGCAAGTGTTTAGTGTGCACTCATAGTACACCCCAGACTGTGCTGAATTCTCTCTTTGTCATTTAATCCTCCTAACAGCTGGAGGAGGCCAGCGTTGTGATTATCCCATTCTGGAGAAGAGGGAACAGCCTCAGAGAGCTGAGGTAACTCATCGAGCTCGCTAACCTGAGGTCGACACGTGGCCGTGCCAGGACCATCCACTTCCCCCACTCCACAACACTCCCCTGAGGCAGAGCACCGCAGGGAAAGATGGTGGAAGAGTTGAGGGAAGGATGGAGGCTTAGGAGCCCAGTCAGGGCGTGCCGTAGGGACAGAGAGGATCAGAAAACCTTGTGAGAAAAACAAGCTCTTTGGTTCCCCTTATCTGGCTATTCAAAGATGTTCTGGGCTGAACTGTGGACCCCCGACCAAGATTCGCAAGTTGAAGTCCTGCTCCCCAAGACCTCAGAATATGACCTTATTTAGGAATATAGTCATTGCAGGTGGAATTAGTTGAGATAAGGTCATACTGGAGTAGGGTGGGTCCCTACTCCATTGTGACTGGCGTCCTTATAAAAAGAGGACATTTGCGCACAGATAGGCATGCACACAGAAGGAAGGCCATATGGAAAGAAAGACAGAGATTGGGGTGATGTGACCAGAAGCCAAGAAGCATCAAAGACTGCCAGCAAGCTACCAGAAGCTAAGAGAAAATCATGGGACAGAGTCTCTCTCACACCTTCAGAAGGAACCAACCCTGCCAACATCTTGACCTTGGAACTTTGCCTCTAGAACCACGAGACAATAAATTTCTGTTGCTTAAGGTACTTTGTTATGGCAACCCTAGTAAACTCATGTAAAAGGTCTTTGGGGTTGATAAAACCCCCAAAGAGAAGGAGTTACAATTAGAATCCTTGTGAGTGTCACAATTTTAAATAGGTAAGTAATATAAAAAATTTTAAATGATTTAGTAATGTTAGAATTAAATGAAAAGATTTACTATGATTCTATAGTTTCAGAAAGAAATAACTTTGCCACCTCAGTCACTCACCCACCAGCATTCATTTTCCCCTCTAAAGCCCAGTGGACAGTCTTTTATAGACTTCTGCTTTTCTAAGGGGTGTTGTGTAATACAGACAAGTGACTTCCAGCTAAGATAAATCAGAATGGTCTGGGACAGCCTGTTGCTTCAGAAGGTGAGGATGTTTTCAAATACTTCAGGGTGAGTGTTAGAAGGTATTCTCCTCTGACATACCTGTGGTAACTTGAGTAACCAGAGGAGATAACAATGACAGTTATTTGGAACAACTCTATCCTGGGAGATGAAACCCATAGATAACCCTACAAATTAAAATGACGGGTAAAATGACGCATCAATTACCAAAATGCTAACCAACCAAGTCAATGTGTCCTAATGAAAGAGTGTGGACTGTGAATGGCTGACAAAGGAACAAAACACAGGAACCTCCTATTTCGTGTTAGAGGAAAAACCAGGTTAGGTGGAACTAAGGCCCATGTGAAAAGTAAGGACTTAAAATTTTCCTTGAGGTAGCAGACACCAGTTTTCAAATGAACCTAGCATAGTGAATATACTCTTGGCTTTAAACAGTGTAAGTGGTACAAATGTGTTCTGTATCTAATAGAAATTTAATTGGTTATAAAACTCAAAATCTGTAACCTCAACTTGTCTGAAAACCTCTTTGTTTGTTTCTGATAAATTCCCCAAAACTCTGGAAAGGTATTTTTTATTAAATATAGAAATAAAGAAGAAATACATTTTTGTCCATGGTAATAATGCTTTTGCAACAGGTTTAATTGCACATGTGTCAATAAGTTCTGAAATAATTATGATAATTTGTGTGTTTGCTGAAGGTATTTGAAGCTTTTAGGAGCCGTTTATAGTAAGCATTCAGGAGAATGTGATTACATTTTAAATCAATATTTCAGTGTCTAAGAAAATTTGATTATTAAAACGCAGTTTGTTTTACTAGTTGTTAAATAATGTTTAAATGTTCAGGAAATGTGCTAGTAGATTTACAGACTGAACAAATAGAGCACTAAACAATATATAAATAACAGAACTGTTTTTATGCAGAAACTCTCTTAGTTCATCAAAGATCTTGTCATAACCCACCTCTGGATGCAGGAAACTTTCGGGCAAAAACCAGTTCCCCATGCCAGGGTGTGACGCTCATGATTCTTGCAGCACTTACCTAACACGGTCATGTGTCTCACGAAGCCCACATCCCCTGCACCTTCGAGCAGACACCTGAGGAACAGGACAGCTGAAGTCAGGCCACTCTCCAAGACAGGGCCTTGCCCCTCACCCATGTAGCCCCCCAGCAGCTCTGCCCTAGCCACAGGCTCCGAACCCCCAAAGCCAAGCCCAGGCCTGAAGCAGGTGGAGCCCTGTAAGCCACACCCCAGGCCACTCTGGGGAGGGATGGTGTGAAAGATAGACCCTCACCTCCCTCTTCAAAGGCAGCTAAAAGCAATAGATTGTTTTAAAAATAAAGGTTTAAAGCCTTTTACATGTAGGATAAAAACTCTGGATAGCCTTGGATTCTTGGCCAGTCAGCTCTGGTTTTGAGTAGTAGCCATTTCTCTTACTAAGCATGGAGTAGGGGGAGGTTCCTGACGAGGCTGAGAGGGAGGCAGGGGGAGGCAGACACATGTCGCAGACACATGCCACAGACACAGGGAGATGCTCAGGTAGGAAGAAGCAAACTGGGAGGTCTTGGCCTTTAACCCAGCTAGAGCCCAAGCCTGTGTCTGTGGATCCCAGACTCCCAGAGGTGGATCTATCCCCTCCACCTTCCAGGAGGGTCCAGGAGGGTAACATAGGCAGACCTCAGGCTCTGGGGAGACAAGCGGGGCTCCCACACAGAAGGCTGTTCCACAGGATGCTTAGGGAGCCCTTAGGACCCTGGGATTCACACTGACGCTGAAGGTGGTCTGGGCAGCCCTGCCTACTCCCTGTGCCTTAGTTGGACCATCTTCAGAGTGTGGCAAGGAGGGGGTGGGGGAGGAGCAGCCAGTCTCACTCACCTGAGGGCACCCGAGTAGCCAAAGTACGGTTCGTGGTTAGAGCAGGCACACTTGTTGGGCCCTTTTCCCGCACACAGTTGACACAGTTTGGGGAAGGCTGTCCCATCCGCACAGGGGACACAGCTGCCCGCGAAGAAATTGCCCACTGCTGCTCAACACAAAGACATGGAACAAAGGCC